>VDFB02355375.1:0-17685 GCA_007258455.2 Sequoia sempervirens | reverse complement strand
TATCACGCCATTGACTCCAACAAGATGGATCCAAAAGGGGACTCTTGCCACGTTGGGTCAACTCCTATGAACGGAAAGTCTGAAATAGAACCCTTGTTTTGTAGTGACCAATTGATCCATTGAGCAAGTTTATCAAAGTGGTGCATTGGAACTTAGATTCCAAGAAGTTACTTGCCATGTCCGATCTTGGTTGAAATATAGAGGTTAAGACTTCATTCTTAACATACCTTTATATTTTTCCTTGGTTGCATGTAAAATCATCTCTTCTACGAAGGGCATGAGGCAAGCCCACCAAGAAAAATGTACCAATTGAGCTAGGGTGTGATATTGCTTATGAATCAAACACTTTGCTTGTTCGAAAACATTGAGAAACAAACACTTAACATCTTCATCAAAATTTCAAACCCTTTAGGAGGAAAATATCATTGACCAAATTCTCGTGTTATTAATTTCCCTTGGGATTACATCCTTAGAGGTTTCTAAGCACTTGAATTTACATCTCAATTTGCCCACTAAAGTTAAACAATAGGTAACCCTTGCCTTAAATTCATCAAAGTTTCACATAATGTACCTTGTGAAATGAGACAAAGTTGAGACATTGGAAACTCATTTGAAAACCTAATCAAGAGTGTGTTTGTGGTAAAAAGAATCCATTAAGCAAAGATTAAATCAATTGGACCCCACACATGTGCTTGACATCTTTTAGTCGTAGAGTGTTCATGCGAATATTGGTCTTTTGATTTTGAATTACTCTAGGAGAAAGGCATGTTCTTCAATACCTTGGCCTAGTAAACAAAGTCTCTCTAAGTCTCTTAGGATCAAAATCAAACACTTCATCCACCCCAAACACTTATCAAAACCCATCCCAACAAACAACTTTAGATCTTTGGAAACATCATTCTAGACTTAGGTAAGTCATCAAAATCACCTCGTTTAGTTAGATGTATGGGAATGCATCCTTTCTCATACATTTAATTGAATTGGAAATCCTTTGAACAAAGTTCATCCTAAAGATCACATCCAACATCTTAGGGTTTAAAAGTTCATTATCCAATCAAACCACCCAAAATCAAACCCTAAGTCTAGCATTGATCCAAAGTTCCTAAACGTTCAACACTCATATCATTTACACATTTCATCCTTCATCTCGTCATTGGTCCTAGGAACCTTAGAGGTCACCTTTGCAACAAGGTCAAAACACAAGGAGAACATGGGATACAAACTCGATCCATACATCATGAGTAATCCAAATCAATTGAACTTTCAAAACCTTACAATTTTGATTGATTATCAAAACTCACACTTATACAATACATACATGGGACCATTACCTTCAACAAATGTCAATAGAACAACCAGTGTGAGTATGCCCAAATCAAAGATTGGAACACATTTCCCAATGTTAAACCCAGTTCCAAACCTTCAAATCCACCAATCAAACAATCAAAGCATGAGCCTTCAAACGAACGATGTCATCCCACCCAATCCTTACATGCCAAATGAGAATGTACCAAGTACAAGTTTTTGAAACATGAATCCTTAAAACTTTGGGATGGATACATTTGCAAATCATGCGAATATTCCAAACATGAACAATGGTCAATTTCAACCTATCATGCCAAATCTGAGTGTCATCACAAATCAGAATATTGTCCAAAATCAAACACAACTACACACTACAAATCTTCTTAAACAAAATCCAAATCAACTATCTCAAGGGAGTCAAGATTGAAATCAAGAACAAATTTGGCGAGATCAAATTGCTACACTTACCGAAATAGTTGAGGCATTGCGCCAAGGGAAATCTCCACCACCATTACCAATATCAACATCATTCCTTGGCTTAGGGCTTCTCCCTCTACCTAGCACCAATCACTCCATCCAAATCAATCCACCTAACATCAATCAAGCCATCATGTCAAATCCTTTGAATATACCATCGACATCACACCAATGGATGGTATCTAATCAAACAACAACATCAATCCTGAAAAATCAAAATATGGTCTCCCAAGGACCTATCACCTCGGTCATTCCAACCATCACTATCCCTTCAATCATTCCAAACACCACTATCACACCCATCACATCTCAACCCTTCACTACCATGATCGCTCTGAGTGTATCTCAAACACTTGTCACTACATCCAACATGATTCTAAATCCACCACCACATCAAGCCAATACAACACGACATTACAAGTTGCTTTTCAAAAGGGATTCCAGCAATATCTAGCCATGCAACAAGCAACACAAGCTCAACAAGTGCAACAATCCTCTCAAGTTGCCCAAGCCTCTCAAGCTACTCAACAAACACAAGCACAAACACAAAAAATGAGAACTGTTGAGAACAAGGATCAAGATCAATCCATCACTAAGCACCTTGAAGTTATATCTACTTCATCCAATGATCAAATTGACATATGTCAAGAGTAACTTTTGAATCGTGATCAAAATCCACCAACAATACTTGACAATGAGCCAATTCAAGAAATATCAACATCACTTGACTCTATGGTCGAAGACATTCACAATTTCTCCACCACAATTGTCAAAAAAAATGATCGAAACCTCTCCATCGAGGAGCACATTGAGGATGTATCTACACAATCCGATGATCAATTCACCATACATATAGAGCCACTTTTTAGTGATCTCTTTCAAGGAGTGTCAGGATTATTTGATCCAATTGACATAATGCACAATCCGTTGACCAATGATCATATTGAGAATGTCTCTACATAGCCTTATGAGTTAGAGGATATATCTCAAGAATTTATGCCAAAGCATGATCAAAATCCTTCACCAAAATCTAGCAATGGTCCTTCCCAAGACATATTGACATCCTTCGACCTCATGGCTATAGATACTGAAGGAACATTGAACTTGACACTTGAGGATGTTGAGCCACTTACCATGTCTAATGATGACATCTAAGCACCCTTTGTAAGCAATCCATCCTTTGAAACTGACCCATGTCAAGAACTTGATCCAAAGCATGTTGAAAGCAACTCTGAAATCATTCAAGATCAAGAATTTTTATCTCCATGATACTACAGGGTCACCTTAGAATAGTGGTTTACACTTTCTAAGAGGAAGGAAAATTCGACTTTTTCCCATTCCTCATATCAAATGGGTTCAACCGAACCCTATGGTTTGACCGAACCATTTAATTGGTTCGACTGAACCAGTCATCGCCCCTAATAAAAAATAATATTTAAGTGGGTTCGACCGAACCTGGGTTTGGCCGAACCCCTTGAATATGACTAAAACAAAAAAAAAGGTTTCATTTTCACATTTTTACTATGAACTTTACTAGTCACTGTCTCCCTAGTGCACGCGGCGAACATAATCTGTGACGGTGACTCAACAAAGTTTCTCTCACAGGCGAAAGTAAATTTCAGTTCCTCTCTTCAAACTTCATCATTCCAATTCGCATATCGACCACTATTGAGCACGAGGTATTTAAAATTCCATTTTTTTAGAGTTCAAAATGCATGTATTTGTTTAATTTTGAAACCCTATATGCAAATTTTTTTAAATTTGTTGAATTCAAATTGCACTTGTTTGAATTTTTTTAAAGCATTTTCAATATAGTATTTTGCTTCCTTGTTTTGCATAATCCAAGGGTTTGAGTAAGGAAAAATGAGTTTCCTCCCAAAGTTAGTGCAAAAAAACATTATAATGGCTCTCAACATAGTCTAAAAAATGGAGATAAATAAATTCCTAAAGACTAGAAGTGTAGGGGTCAAGGTCACAAAATAATTTTAAAACTACAAATTTAGGGTCAAACTTGTAGATGAAAATTTAAATTTCATACATGTAGGAGTGAACCATTAAAGTCATAGCTTGGTTTGTTAAGGTGTTATAATATGAAATCTTATAAAAAATCAAGAATCATATCATTGATTACGTACATTACAATAAAATATCTCCATATAACAAATGAAGCTAAAAACCCTAACCTTCTTTGTGAATTCTATAGTGTGCTTGCTACATGAGTAATTCTTTTTTATGCAAACCATGTTTAGGAATGAAAATATCCAATCCCTTATGCTTCTAAACTAAAGTTTGCAATGCTTATGGTTCTTTTGGCCTTATAGATTCTTGAATCATTTTATAATATAAAACCTACATATAACCTACTTTGGCTCTAATAATTGTAAACCCTTTAGGAATTATAAATTGTTGCACCTTGTCTTGATTTTCCCACCATTGTTATTCCTTTTGAAATTTTTACAAATTAGGCAAAGAATCCTTGCACTTATATAGAGGATCCTTATGTATGTTCTTAAAATTATTTAAGGTTAAATGACTTAATCTAAAATAAAGGCATATACGGATCTCTTGCAATTGTAACCTTTACTAGTGTTCAAACATATTTGATACCTTGATGGCATGACATAGATGATGTTGTTGATATTGCTTTATCCATGGATACCCAAGTAAAATATGAGATACATCTAAAGAAGAAAGAATATGACATAGAATAAGAACTTCCCTCATCTTTTAGACCAAAAAATTAAGGTAAAAATAATGTATCCTATAGTTTCAATCAACATATCATTAGTCAATTTTAAATAAACCCTCAAATATGCATATGCTTGTTGATAAAATGATGATAAAACAAAAATTATTCAATGCATACATTTTATTGGTGAGTAAGATCAATAAACACACCCTTACATGGTTCATGATCCACAAAACCAAATGACCATTATAATTATTTGGTAATATTTCACAATGTGAAAAAGGTGTCAAAAAAATTAGCATACCTAAATCGTAAATTGACTTGTCATAAAGTGGGTGGGTAGCTTAGTGGTGGAGATTTGCATCCTAACTAGTTCATGGAAATTTCAACATGAGGAGAATTAATAGTAAAATAATAATATCTTTTGACAACATAGGCATCCAAGTACTCATTCCAAGATTGTTGAAGATACAACATTAATACATTAGGATTTCAATTAAATATCACACTTTCCTATAAAAAAATCCCAATTGATCTATCTTTTGGTAGTGCATTTAGTTTGATATATTTTTCTTCCCCATACTTACAAGATTCCTTTATTATCGAAGCTTATTTACTCTAGTATGTTATCCTTGGTTCTCATATGAACTATATATATATATATATAATTCAATCAAGATCCTCTTATCATTACAAATTTAAACTTAGCTTATTTTTTCTCCCAATTTCTTCTTAATGAACATATGGTCTTTCTTCCTCTATTAGCCTACTCATGCACCATCACCAACCATGAATGAATCTCCATGAAGCTAAATACCCATTTGTACTTGGTTGG
The DNA here is from genome assembly GCA_007258455.2 of Sequoia sempervirens. Lineage (NCBI taxonomy): Eukaryota > Viridiplantae > Streptophyta > Pinopsida > Cupressales > Cupressaceae > Sequoia > Sequoia sempervirens. The sequence continues at coordinate 12,379 of VDFB02355375.1, read as the reverse complement.
TGTAAGTTGGGATTAGTGTTCCATTCACTTAAAATCTTATCTTTAATGTTGCTTTTTTCTAAATTCTTTCTAAAGGGCATAAATTACAGTCTAGAGCTTTGATTTTAATATTTTCTTAAAATTAAAAATATTAATGAGCTTGATGCATTAAGCTAAAAAATATCAATTTGGACACCATTAAAACCCTCGAGAGACTCTCGCAAAGTGAAAATGAGCTCCAAAATTTTATAGTGTGATATGTGAGAAAAAATGAAAAGGTAAGCAATGGGCTCAAGATATTATTATAATAAAATTAAATAAGGAGATCATGATGATTATTGTACTAGGAGTTACATTGGGAAGAGTGGAGCATCTTTTCATAATAGATGAGACTTATTGTAGTTGACATCTTCATCATAAAGCACTAGTATTGGGAGTGGTTACTATCAAGGTTATGGGATTTAAGGTCCTATATCATTAGTTCGTTTATATTTTGTGTACATGTTCCAATGCATAGTGGGGCATGGGTTCTTTTCTTGTGGACCATGATTTTTTTCCACTCATTACATAAATTAATTGATCATTTCTTGTTTCCCTTGCTCTATATATAATTTAATGTATGACATAAGGTTTAAATAGTGTTATGTAGAAATAGCCAAAACATTAGACTAAAGAAGATTGAGTGGATTGGATTGTTATAATCTTGTTATGAATATTAATAAAAGCTTCATATCTCTTTAGTAGTGGGATTTTTTGAAAGGGTTTCTCCATATAATTCTAGTGTTCATGAGGTTTGAATATTTATTTATTTTCTCCACTATTTCATTAATATTATTTGGTATATTGTATGTTTGATTAGACTTAAAGTGCCTCACCATTAGTTGATACTCCTACTATATATATTTACCTTGTTTGCAATAGTTTAGTCCATGTCAATAGTTGATTTGCACCCTTAATAACTTGGTGGGAATATCAAGTATTTTTTATTAAATATAATCAATAATCATTGTAAAAGAAATTTTAAATCAAATATTAGTCTAGAATGATTATTTGAGTGCTAGATAAACCATTTAAATTTAACCTTCATAATATTACTCTAAATATGTAGTTTTACCAACAAAAGGAATGATATTTATGTCTATTACATGACAATTACAAAATCATGACTATAATTCTTTAAATTATACTCATAATCTAATTTAATACTCATAAGATATTAAATCATTGTTTTTCTCAAGAGACGTGTAATTAAATATCAAGAATATTCTTTAGTTTATTAGTCCACAAAATAATTTTAATATAGTCCATAACATTCAATTTTAAAATTCATAGAATTGTTGGGATATTATCATATCACTAGCTATGGAAAAATTTAGGAAAGGGTGGGATATTACACTACCCCCTATATTTGTGTGTTTTAGAGAAAATTAGCATGGAAGGTTTGCATTTCTCACAAATAAGAAAAAATCTTGAGAATAATGTACAATATTCTACTATATGTTTTCATATTGTTGAGTTATGCCTTGCAAATTAAATGTGTATCTTTTCCTCTACAACAGTCCATTTATACATAGAACTATGGATTAATGGTTTTATTATATTATGATTGAATTATGCCTCATGTTGGAAATTCCTCTATCTCTTCTTTGCTAAAATACTTTGGAACTAATAGGATTCAATTGTGTTTTATGACATAGGTCTATATTACCACAATGATGTATGTATAGGTGTACATTTTAACTTGGTTAGCTTTCCTAGCAAGTTCTTCATTACAACAATCACTCCACCTTGTCACTCAATCAAGCCCACTAGAACATATATTGGAATTTAACCTCTTTCATACTAAAAGAAAAAGTAATCATTAATTATATTTAATTTACCATATAATTTGATCTAAGTAATGCATTTTATAAGATCTAATTGGTGTATTTACAAAAACTATTTTGTGTTTTGGGCATAGGTGGTCCTAGAAAATATGCATAAATAATAAGATAGACTATGGATTATCTTTTAAATATTGTTCACGGTTTTTCATGTCATATTTTTATAGGAGGTCCTCATAATTGGTATTCTTGTATGGTATTAGAGCCAAGCTAGGTGCATTTGACACCTATGTTGTGGCTCAAGGGAGTGTGTTGGAGAAATGATACACACCTAAGCCATAAAAAGACTCATCACAATGTGAGCCATTAGCTCAATAGTAGAGCATCCTAACACCAAATGGGAGGTCCTAAGTTTGAATACTAGTTAGTCCATAGAAATTTCTATAAAAGTCAATCACTAGTACATAAGAAGAAGAATAAGTACCCTTATAATTTTTATTAATACCAACAAATTATCATTCCTCACATACATAGGTGAATCAATGATTTCAAGCTCATCAACATGTATATGTACCTCAATCTCATGACCCTCATATAAAACCATTTTATTAGATTTATTTAGTGTAAAATATTTAAATTTTCATTAGGAGGAACAATTGAAGGATTGACCCCAATATTAACCCCCTCAACCTAATTTTTCTTTTTATGAATCAAATCTTTAATCAATTATTCTTTAATCCCATAAAATGTTGAGTATAATTACAATTAACTCTACAATTTAATAATAAAATTCTTTCTCATTATATCTTTTGGGAATAACTTTAGATTTATCTAATGGCCTAATAGGAGGAAGTGTAATCATGCAAGCACTAAGTAAATTTTGAAGCACATTTTACAAAGGAAAAAGTTGGAGGCTTTAGAGTCATAATTATATTAGAAACATTTATAATGTATAGTTTGTACAATGGTCATTTCCATTATTTTTTACTATCCTTTTGGAAATAATTTTTCTTTTCAAATTTACAAGGGTAGGATGATGTATATGAAGCATTAGAAGATCCATAATTAAGTGTGGTAGCCTCTAACAACTTTAGTTCTTAACATTCATCTCACTTTCACATGCAAATGTTAAGAATGTATATACTTTGTAGATCCTTGTTTACAGTCAAAAAATCTAAAATAATAAACTTCAATCTAACATTCCCAATATTTGCATTGGCCAATTTCAATATTAAAAATAGACCCAAATGGAAGATAATACTATTAAATTTCATGGGAAGAACTTAGCCAATAACTTATCATCATACACAAAATCCAAATATGTAGCACTAAAGAACCTTGAATGTGTCATGGATCTCCTTTAACATTGTGCATCTCAAATCTAGGATCCAAAAATCCAACAAAAATGGATATGTAAAATTTTCAATAGAAATTGAATTGTGTTTGATTTTTATATGTATGTCTTTTTTTGTTTCCATTAGGTAAGGAATCAACATTACTTTTCATCTCAACAAGCCTTTAAACATTAATGTCAAGTGTAGATAGAGGCACACTAGGATTAAGGACATGAATGAAAGTGGCAAGATGAGAAATGGAAGGTGGTGTATAAATTTGTCGTGACATAATAAATGAGTGTGGAGTGACAAAGACTTGCGTAGGAATATCATAGTGAGGGGAACATGGGAAGTGTAAACAAAACTAATGAGAACTAATGTGGAGACAAGAGAACTATGTGCATCATAATAAGTAAGCATGAGATGAGATCTAGGAAAAAGGAGAGGATAAATTTGGGGAGATTTGGTGGAAGGAGAAATAAACCGCATAAGATAGATAGGAGTAAAACAATAAGGAGGAATACATGAAGAAGAAGCTTGGGATGGAGGGAAAATGGCACATCACTCAAAGGGATTGTTGAGCTTATCCTTTTACCTATTTAACTTTAAGTACTTTCTTTCCACATGGCTTATTAATCAACATAGTATATGAAGGAGATCAATCATTGTACTAGGATTAATATTACTAGCCAAATTTGCAAGATCCAAAGAAAGGTTGTGTGCATCAAAGCTATATCTTGATTACCATTTTCTCAACAAGGCCTCATGGTCAAATGATTCTTCTCCATTATGATAAATTTAGTATCATGCATATTCCCAATCATACCAATTTTGGCTTGATTCACAACCATGGTGGGATTGAACTATGACTTCTTATAGTTAGGAAAAGAGGATGATTTTGGTATTAGAAGGAAATAAGGATCAAACAATGTTTAGATTTGATTAAGAAATTAGACAATGACAAAGCACTTAAATCTAAAAACTAAATAAGATTCAAGAAAACCTTTAGACTACTTGGGTATCAAAGAATGATTTACATAATAAAAAGTTGAAAATCTACAAATAGAAATACCAAGTTACAAAAACAAGAATAATCGTTATGGTAATAGAAAGAGAAAATGCTTCCTCTTAAAAAACATAACATTAAGTACCAAAACATGATTCAAGTACCAACACATTCAAGTACCAAAACATTAAGTATGATGATTGGGATGAGAGGATCAACTTGGGGAGGATTATTATAATATCATTAGTTGGAACTTTTTAATTTCATCTCTTTGTGTTCCGTGTTGTTTTTAATGTTTTTAATTAGAGTGCAGATGATGTTAATATACATTTAATGATGCATTTTGAAATTTATTTAGTAAAGGTCTCATTTTGTACATCTTTAGTAATTGTATTCTTATTATTTCTTTCATCGTTTCATTTAAAATTTGAACCATTTAAGGATGTTATGTTATAGATTATAGTTGTCTTCCAATTCTTTTTAAATCAAGTTAATAGTATGAAAATATTATTGATGAGTAGATGAATTAAATTACAAGTTCTATTTTAGATTTGTATTTTTTTTATCTAGATATATTATTTACCAAAGTCTCATTGTTTTTAGGTGTAATCGTGATATATATAACATGGAAAATGAAGATGTTCCACCTGCAAAAAAATTGTTTGGAAATACCACTAATAAGATTAAAAAATTGAGAGATTCATTAGCACAGGGTGCAAACCCGAGGATATATATTGAACCATGCATGTTAATATTGCATAGTCTAGAAAAACTAAAAGATGAACTTGAGAGGACTAGTGCATATTCCCCAGATAGAGTGACTTCTATTCTTTCCCGCATGCGGGAAGAAGTACATGGTGACATTCCCCTTAAACAAATACAAGATAGTATCACCAAAGAAATGATAAAAGCCACTTGTTTTCCATTTTATCAAAATGTGCGTAAGGTTAAGGGATACCAGGTCACTAGATGTGTCGATCATGCTATGGCCTCATTGATCTACCCACGCATTTCTAGCAAACATTACGGTATATACCCAAACAATGACCGCATTCCATTGTATTTTGTTCAACACTTGTATAATCGAGGTCCATTTGGGTCTCTGCTAACTACCTAGACATTCCACCATATGTTGGTCAAGGGCGGTAGGTGGATTGCTGGATAGGCCCACCTATCGGCCGAAAGCAGCAGGATAGACCACCCCCAATGTTTAGGTATTGATTGGTGATAGGTCTCCGCTTCTCCTCACCCCAAAATTTAGCCCCCATAGCAGATGAGGTTGTTGTTGCTTTTCCCAAAAGGAAGCAATTGACACTGTAGGTGGACACAAGTATGGCCGCCACCACTCAGGGATATCCGGATGATCGTGGTAGGTCAGTATTGCGATGACTAGACATTCCCGATCCACACCATTTTCTACAGCACGCTGGGACCACCTGGCGGATCCTTTTACAATGGCCGCACATCCCTACTCCTACACAACTTGATGAACTCATAGGAGATATAATACATGACTCTACATTGTTTGGCCGAGACCTGAGGCATATGCCCACATTGCATCGCATAATGGGATCTGGTGATAGAGCATGTTAGAGATCATTTGAGATGCAGAGGTCATTCAATTCTAGGATCCCATCACTCTTAGTCGAGCACTAGTGCGCATCAGGATCCACCTACAACTCATTCGACAACTGCACAGACTATAGGATTTACTGATATGTTGATTGGTTCTGGTTCATCATCACCGATGCCATCTCACCTTCATAGTCCTCTACATTCATCATTTCTGGCACGACATGGGATAGATCAGATGGATGCAGATATTGATTCGTCGCTTGATCGTTTGGTCCATATGGTGGAGGCAAATGTTTCAGAGGACTTAGGTCATCCGATATCAGATGATGTGCATGTATGTGTGCATGCGCATGTTTCAATTCTTTTTTCATTATTTTTTAAATTTCTTTTTAACTAGATATTCATTTAAGTTGATATATATGTGTATATATATTGTTACAGGTGGACATACCTCATATCACTTCTAGCCTTGGTCCAGATCATGTGCATGATCGATGTGACTCTGTGGATGAATCTGCTATCAGTGGACATGTGAGTTTTCATAAAATATATATTTATGTATGCATAGATAAATGAAGGAAGTTGTAGATTGATATTAAAATACAAGTTCATTTAAAATAACTTTCATAAAATTCTATTTTAATAAAAATTATATGTATTTAACACGACCTGTACACAATTTTATTTGGCTCAACACATCCATCGTATAGCAGACCATTCTCATTCGGGGATGGCCATTTGTCTAGGAGTAGACATTCTTATTAGCCATGACTTAGGATTTATGATCTTTATCACATGTGTATTTGATTATATATGATGATCTTGAAATAGTATTTGATATTTGGTGATCTCTACATTTGCTTATATGATATACATACATTTTCTTGTTTTGATCTTTAGCATCTCGACATTAGATGATCTTTAATTTACATTTTGCTTTTTATGATATATGTACATATATTTTCTTATATGATATATACATACATTTGCCCTTTGCTTATAATATGTGTTATGTTTATATGTATTGAATTCTTTTACATATGTACATGTGTTTGCTTATGGTTTAAACATGTTTACACATAATATATGTATGCATTTTCTTTAAATATCCAATATAAATACATGTTTTCTTATTTTATGATCTCTTACAACTTACATTTCCTTATATTCAATATACATTTGATCTCTAGTAGAATTTTAGGGAAATCAATGCCATTTTATAATTAAGTTCATTCATGCTGATCACAATAAATATTTTTTAAAAAATGACTTAAGCAACATGAACCATTGAGTTGAGAACAAGATATAATCTTTTTGACAAGTAACTTGAAATTCAATTCAAATTGTATCGAGCTATTATACATTTTTTACAAGTAACTTGAAATTCAATTCAAATATTTGATTAATAAAATTTAATTCAAATTATACCTCTATTATACATTTTTGACAACTAACTTGAAATTCAATTCAAATATAATTAAGAAAATTCAATTCAAATTATACCTCTAATATTTATACATTTTTGACACTTTACCAAAATTCTAAAAATTACTTGATATACAGCATGCCTTATGAATTAAATAAACAACAAACTCCACAATGAAATAACTTGTTTGTTTACTACTTGATTCATTTAAACTAGAGGATCTAGTTATTCCATGTACACTTGAATAATTTTGATTCACTTGGAGCGCAGATTTTGGAGAAGTTTTTGCACAATTATCAAGGAGGCAAATATTGGAGCTGGACAACTTTTCATTTTTATAAATCAAGGAAAAATTTGGAGGATAATTTAACTAAGTTGGTAGAGGACTTGTTTAGAGTCATCTTTAAGTTGAAGAAGAAAATGGGACAACAAAGAAAAAGAAAAAATGCATCTCAACGAAAATTGTCAAAAGAAGAAGAACAAAAGAGGCGTGATCAAAACTTGGAAAATTATCATAGAAAGAAACAAGGTACATGCTTGTTTCTTCTCTCTCTCACTCTCAAGTGTGTGTTTTGTAATCTTACGTTGAAGGTTTCTAACCATCATTGCACTTAAATAACTATAAATACTTTTAAATATCCTCAAATCATCTTGGTCATTCAAGTTGCAATGTTTATATGATCCTTGGCTCCAATTCCTTAAGCTAATTCTTTTTGTTTCAATATTTACAGTGTTTTGTGTCTTTCATATTTTATTTTCATCACTTCAATGTTCTCAAATTATTTTTATGTTTTATGCTCTAGGGATTCCTCAAGCAGGAGTCGAGCCAAATCTAGATATTGGATCAAACGAATCTGTTGAAGAACACATGGACCTTGAAGTTAGGGAGGAGACCCAACTTCAGACAATGCTTGTTGGAGAGGGGTCAATATCACTTCCTTCTACTGGTATGGATGAGCATATAAAAATAGCACAAACTTCTCTCACTTATAGCTCATCATGTTTTATCAATTTGTTTGCTTGCATACATAAACTTCACTTATATATTTATCATCTCTCACTTTTGTTTGCAAAATATTTTGTGACACGTGTAGGAAGGGCTCAACAAGAAGGAAGTTTTCATGCTCAAGTTGAGCCAAATGTAGACATTGGATCAAATGAATCCGCTCAAGAATGCATGGTCCTTGAAGATAGGGAGGAGGCACAAGTTGAAACAATGCATGTTGGAGAGGAGTTGGGATCACTTCCTCGTACTCCAGGTATGGATGAGCATATAAAACTAGTTGAGAAGGTGGGTAAACAAATTTCATAGAAATTTAGATCATTTACTTGAAATGGATATGGAGAAACTCAAATATTATGCAAACCAACCTTATAATAAGAGAAAGAGGTCGATGACTAAATCTGTAAATGGAATGATCAATCATCATTTCAATCATCTTAATACACTTGAAAAAGCCCAATTGTTATCACGTTTACTTCCTCGTGATGAGCTCAAAGCGTCATTACAATTGTTGGGTGTCCATTCATCATCAAATAAGAAGAAACAAATGGGATTACAAAAGGATATTGTTCAAAATGTTAAAAAGGGTTTAGATTCCATTGGGAAAGGATCTCGATCAGTGGATAAGGCCACTACAAGAAGGGTGATGTTGACATCTATTGTACATCAAGATATAGCAAGAAAAAGAAAAATGTCAGCACTTTCAAATGAAATTGGTTATAGTAGAGCCACATTTTTTTATTTTTATTTTTAAAAAGGTGCAATGCACCCATAATATTAGGGGTAAACGCTTTTTTTTGACCGGAGCTATGAACCGGATACAACAAACCACAAGAAACAACCAAACCCGCGAGCACAAAGGCCCAGCGAAGGCACAAGGCCTGTGAGCACTTTGGCCCAGCGAAGGTTTGAACCCTAGTGGCCGTCACTACAACCAAGCGACTTGACCACCGAACCACGCCCTTATCGGCATAGTAGAGCCACATTGATAAAATATAAGAAAAAGAGAATTTTTTTGGATGAGAGTTTAGAAGGCAATTGTGCAATTATGTGTAGAGCTCCCCATTCTGACAGGATTGAAGATGTTGTTAGGAACTTGGTCTCAAGTTTTTGGCATGATCAGACTTGTCCATCATCAAATACTAGAGATGTTATGAGATACAGGATTGGACCTAGTATTTATGAAAATCATATTAAACATTGGCTAGACATAACACAATTTGAGATGTATATGAACTTTTGTAATGTATATCCTCATATAAAAATTGGGCAAACAATGTTTCAAAGGTTAAAGCCATATTATGTGAAGATAAACAAGTTTTTGAAACTTGTTGTCGTTATCATATTGAATTTGATCTCTACTAATGTGTTTTGAAAGATGAGAGAAGAAAGATGTGGGTTTCAAATGCACCTAAACAGGCAAGTTTCTTTATAAAGTCTATATTATGTGATCATGAAAATGGACCTCAAATAAACCGCATAAAAGGAATTTGTGAGACATGTGGAAATTTGGCTAAATTTCCTTCAAGAATTGAGGATACCGACCTAACAAAGACAGTAAATTGCAAGAGGTAAGTACTATTTTTAGAGAGTTTATTTGTTTCAATTCTCATAGATCAAGTTATTTTGATTCTCTTTTGATGTAATGTTTCCATTGATCAAGTGTGGTTTATTAGTTATTCACATATTTTACTCATTAATGTGTACAAGTATGTAAAGTTGCAAAAAATTTTGGGAAAGAATCCACAAGGTTGATCTATGTAGAAGAGGAGATTTCCATTGAAAAATTTATGGAAGATTTTTGAAAATTGATAACACCATACATACATCATTCCTTTTGCTAAGTGGCAAGCAATAAATAATTCCAAACATTGAGAGATACTTTCCCATTACGGGAACAGCTTCTATCAGTAGTTGACTTTGCAGAAAATTACTCCTTTGTACATCAAAAGGAGATTCAATTAGAGTATTACTTTTCAAAGCAGATCACTATTATGGTTCATGTGTGTTATCGACATGCACAATTAAAATTGGATGGTGTTGAGAGTACATATGAAGAATGAGTTATTAAAAAAGAATATCACTTTTATATTAGTGATGATAAAGAGCATGACACACTTTTTATCCAACATTGTTTTACAATATTTTTTGAGAATTTGAGAAGTAGGGGTGTCAAATTTGAAAATCATTTTGTATGGTCAAATGGATGTGCGGCACAATTCAAATCTTCACGACCATTCTATGCACTTTGTAGATATCATAAAATCTACAAAATACCACATGTTTGGAGTGTTTTTGAGAGTGGGCATGGAAAGGGTGAGCATGATGGAGCAGAAGCTTGCATCAAATGAGCTTTAAGAAAGTACAAAATGAGTTATCCAGAAGATCATCTAGACAATGCACATGATGTTGTTAAATGGTGCAAGAAACACTTTTCATTAAATGTGGTCGGCACATCTTCAAGAACAAACCTACACATTCCACATAGAGTGTTTTAGGAGATATCCGGTATGTATAAATTACATTAAATCAAAAATTTGAATTTATTTAAATTTAAAATATATATACATATTTGTTCACATAAGTTTTTGTTGTACATATGTATCTAGGCATGGATAGAAGATCGATGCATGGATGCAAGAGGGTAGAAAAAACAAGATCTTTGCATTGTGTTAGGAGTTCATATAGTCGCCATGGATGGATATTAGACACAAGGGATTACTCTTGTTTTTGCACTGAGTGCATTGAGGGAAACTCTAATTATGCATGCAACAATCAAGAACTTGGACATGTTGGTAAATGGGATACAATGCCACTAGTTGTTTCAAAACATATGATGAAGACGAGGAAGAAAGATTTGAAGACATTCCCTTTGATTCCAATTGATTATGACCATATTTGAAGATTGGTTAGAAAATATACACGTGTAAGTTTTCAATAATTTAAATATTATATATATGTAGTTAATGATCTTTAGAGACATTTCTTATTTTTTTAGAATTTTGTGTGTGTAAATTTTGTGTATAGGAGATGTTTTGCAACATAGCAAGAGTCTCGAAAACATCAAGGTGTTAGCTATTATTTATTGCATTGCACAGAAGAGAGGAATAAGCTAATCGAACCTAAAACAAGTGATGGAATGTTATTTCCCACAGGTGAGTTTGAATTTAAAATTTTATATATGTACATTGTATTCACATGTGCACATTACATTATAAACATTAAATATTTATTATACAAACCTTGTGCACGAAAATATTGCACACACGTTCATATGTCTTACCTTAGGTTTATGTTTACTATGTGTTCTGTTGTAGTACAAGGGACATCTAAAGCAAGTCAAATTTGTTCAGCATGGGATTCATTTTGTTGACTATCAACCTGATAACAAGGTATATCAATATAGTCACTTAATAATTGCTGCCAGTCTACATCTCCATGCAGTTCCACATGCGCGTGGCTGAAGAAAATGGAGAATAGATAGTGATGATCACCAAAAAATTCTACATGTTATTGAAGAGTGTGCTGAACCAGAATCTTTGACTTAGATTATATCCATAGTTTTCAAGTTCACTTGTAACCCTATACATGTTCAAATGAGAACTTATAGTAACTTGTACATAGTTGTAAATCATTTTGTGTAAATTACAATTATATGTACATATTTATTCCATGGAAAATTCTTAAGTTCAAGAATGTTTGATAGCGTCATCTCTCACTTTTTTTGGTTGCATGTAAACCCATATTATATGCTTTCAATCCTTATTTGAAACGTAGTGATTTTTTTTAAAATCATTTTGCCTAAATTACAATTATATACAACTTATATTTGTTTCATGGAATTCTTAAGCTCAAGAATTATATACACTTATATACAACTTATATAATTTGTTCGATCGAATTGTTCCATGGGATTCAACTATGTAAATTTGAAAATTAAGTATTATATAATTATAAAATTATTGTACACATTAATAAAACATTAAAAAATGCAACATAAGATCTCTCTCCCTATCTATCTCAAGTCTCTCCCTCCTACCCCCTCCCCTGCTCTCCCCTCTACCCTTAACCCTTGTTCACCCCCACCCTTTATCTCTCTCCCACTCCCCCCCTCTCTCTCTCAAGTCTCTCCCTCCTACCCCCTCTCCCTCTCTCCCCTCTACCCTTAACCCTTAAACCCTCCCCTTTATCTCTCCCCCACTCCCCCCCTCTCTCTCTCAAGTCTCTCCCTCC
>VDFB02355371.1:0-18857 GCA_007258455.2 Sequoia sempervirens | reverse complement strand
TAGTATCATTCATGTAGGTGTTTTTGACTTTTCACACCTCCATACTTGTTTGAACTTCAGTAGGAGTCAAAATACCTTTCACAAATCTCTATTAATCTAGAGATGTGCTCCAATTTCAACCATAGAATGCATCATGTTGAAGTTGGTGATTGAACTCCACAACACCCAAAAATCACCTACAAGAAATTATCCTATCATAAAAGAAAGATCAAATCCATTGATATGCTCATGCAACCTTGAGAATAAATGATCCAAAAAATCAATGATACGTGCAATGTATTAACTTGAATAATTCTGAATCAATTATTACAATGTAGATGCTTTCTTATAACAACATGAAAAAGAAAACCCTAGATGAGGATTGCATTAGATTGTGACTAGTGTCTTAATCTCATGTAACAGACAACTAGACCTATAATTAGCCCAATCTAATAATAAAAAAACACTCCTAAGTTTAGTTTAAATGAACTAAAGTAATAAGGGACTTAATAATTAATTAATGATTAATTAATTATGAAGTGATTATCCTAATTACTCCAAAACTGCCCTTAAGATAAACTTAGGGAGAAGCTATAAAATCTTGATGTAGAATGAAATAATGGATGCATGGATGGGTCTTGAACATAGGTCCTGATGAGGTACCCATGTACAAATAAATGAAATATCTCATAACTAGATAAAAGGAGAAAACCACATGGGAAAAACTCCTATCCAAAAGAGAGAGAAATAAATGATTGCACTAGTGAAAGAAGGATAAAAGGAGGACTTGATGTGACCCCCGAGGATTGCTTCTATCATGCAAGTACAATAAATGTCCCCTAATAAGAGAGAGAGAGAGAAAGAGGATATGAATCACTCCCCATAAATAAGTAGCTTTTGTGTCGATGATGAATGCCTAAAGATAGAATATGATCCACTACTTGCAAACAAAATTTCTCCCCTTAGGAAGGAATAGATCCACTGGTGATTGGAGAAGCCAATCCAACAAGATGGGTGAATTTGGAACCCAAATCAAAATGATGCGTGCCTCTAAAAAGTGCTCATGTGTCCAAATGTCGGAAGGCGGTGATGTCAATCCAAATTCTTGTGAAGATTGATATAGAACAAGCTACAAAGATGATGAAGATGGTGGGCCAACATCATTGATGTGGCTGTCAATAAAGAGGAGATGAATGTCCTCAAAGTAATCCTCTAAACTTGTAATATATGACTCCAAAAATAAGGATGATATGTCTGTGAGATACAAATCCCAAGTACTTGTGTCTGGAAGATGAATGATGTCTTGTTGTACTAAACCAATAGGGGACAAAGGTGTAGTGATGTTGAACTGATCAAGAACAACAAATGATGATGATGTAGTCTCAATATGAAGAGTGGGAATATGAAGACAAGTCTCTAAACCATCAAAACATGCAAGACCTGTGATATACTCAAGCTCCTTTAAAGTATCATCATCAAAGGGTATGGAATCTGCATCTACAAGAGGGATGAGACAATCTGCAGTAGGATCCTCTAAGTATGGAGATATATGACAGTCTCCACGAATCTCCCAAAGTCATTTCCAAAGTGTGTGGGGACATTCAATGTTTGATACAACACACATAGTGTTAAGATCAACACTAGGACATATAACCCCTATCATATGATCTTGGATGATGCCCCATGCTGATAAACTCCCTAGTGTGTTTGGTGTAGGTACGAGTTCATACAAATAAGGAAAAATATCAAGCCACCTGAGATGTGTCAGAATGCCATGTCGACAAGAATCATAGTTATCGCTATCCAAGTTGATCATAGAAGGATAAAAAAACCATGATACTCACTCAAATGAAATAATCAAAGACTAATAACCTCAATATGGATAAAAATGGATCAAATGATGTCATCCTACACAAAAAGATCCTTTCTAGGTGCCAATATGTCCAAGTAATTGACAAAATTGTGAAAACATAAAAACTGAATAAAATGTACCTGGGGTAAATTCTAGAAAAAGTGCACGAATAGATCTGAAGAAATTTGAAATACCTTTCCACTGCTGTTAGAATAAAAAAAATTGGAGATAGAGGAAAAAATTTGTGATCTCAAAAGTGAAAAATGAAGATCCAATCTTGACTAAGTATAACAATCCAACCAACAACAAAATCTAGTAATGAGACCTCCATTGGTCACTAGAAAGTAGATAGAACCAGCTTTCCAACGATATCTCATTTTCTTGATTTTGACACCATATGCCCATGTTATGCTAAAAAGAAAAAATTGCTCCTTTAAGGAAAATCAAGGCTTGGAGGGGTCACCCATATTGTGACAACATGCAAACATCAACATGACATCATCAGAGCATATTTGGGGAATATTCCCTTTCCCGTCAAAAAAATATCAACTGCTTGAAAAAAATTCTGTTGCCTAAATTTTGGTCGTCGATTGGAATAACTTTCTCAGTGAAATATTCGGTCATTGGATTTGAACGTTGGTTAGGTTTCTTCAGTCATTAGGTTTTGTTGAGGGTGCATATTTTAGAGGTGGGTGCTAGTTTTGTAGCTGAAATTTTTAGCCACTGTCGATGCTTTTTTGAGGCTGTTGAGAAGCTGCAAATTCCCTCCAGGGATTTGTGTGAGGACTATCAGTGTGGGGCCTGGGCCAGGTGGCTATAGGCCTATCCAGGGCCTATTAATGGCCCCTTTTTTAATTTTTTTTCTTTTTCCTTTTTTTTTTGATATTTCAAAAGGTTTTTTAAAGCTTTTGCGCTTTTTATTGATTTAAAAAAAAGCTTTAACTGATTTTTTGAATTTTTTTATTACAAGAAAAAATAGGAAAACCTAATTTTTTGATCAATGGATAAAAAAAAAAAAAAACTAGAATTAAACCCTATACTTGATGTGCATGAGGACTGAGAAGAAGTAATGGAAAATTTGGGCCTAGATCTATATAGATTTATACGAATCTACGTGCCCTTTATTTTTTTGATAAAATCTCAACTTTTCCAAATTTAGCAAAAGGATAGACATTCTTTATGTTTTCAGCTATTTTGGATGCAACGATGATGCTCACTTCACCTCAGGATGAGCTGATTATTCCTTCAAGGTCAAATCTCTCAAAATTTAGATAAAAAGCTATAGATTTGGAGCTCTCATACCATGTTGAAGTTGATGGTTGAACTCCACAACACCCAAAAATAACCTGCAAGCAATTATCCTATCACAAAAGAAAGATCAAAGCCATTGATATTCTCATGCAACCTTGAGAAGAAATGATAAAAAAAAGCACTGATATGTGCAATGTATTAACTTGAATAGTTATGAATAGATTATTAAAATGTAGATGCATGCTTATAAAAGCATGAAAAAGCAAACCCTAGATGAGGATTGCATTAGATTGTGACAAGTGCCTTAATCTCAAGCAATGAGACAAGTAGACCTATAATTAACCCAATCTAATAATATAAAAGCACTCCTAAGTTTAGCTTAAGTGAACTAAAGTAATAAGGGACTTAATAATTAATTAATTATCAAGTGATTATCCTAATTACTCCAACCTACCTAGTCTTACAATATTTACACTCACCTTCCTTCAATTCATCCTCATGCCTAACAATAGGTGCTTCACCCACTTCGATATCATATGAAGGGAGAAGTATAGATAATATTATTTGATGAACAAATACAATATTTATACAAGAGAAAATGGTTTAGTAACCACACCATAACTATAACATAGCCACAAAGTTGACAGTAGCACAAAAAATATAATATAATAACTAATTATACTAATAGTTTGATCCAGGATCACTTTTCCTACTTCACACCCTTGAAGAATTTCAAATGGTTTATTTTCTCATAGCTAGTCTCAAAATTTATTCCCACCTAATTCCTCTCAACCACATGACCAAGGGAACTTTGCTAACTATTTTTTCATAAATTTCCTCATCTTGTTTTGGTCATCTCACTTGCTCATGGAACTTAGGAAACCAAGGAAGAAAATAAAGGTAGAATGATCACTAGCTAGGATCCCACTCCTAATGGCATAGACCACATTAATGTATGAGAAATTATAGAACCATAATTCCCCTCTTCTAGTATAGTTGTCTCACCACTTAATGACTTTGTCTTGTATTTTTATTGCTAATGATTAGAGTTATCTTAACTTTGGCTTGTGAGTTCTTTCACATATTTTTTGTGAATTGTTAACATGATCATAACCTAAGCTAAACATGGTTGATCCACAAGAAATTAAACATGATCTAACTCATTAATTTAAGCTCCCAATGAAACACTTAAAAACATCAAACAAAGAAGCCATTAAATGAGAAACTAACTAGAAATGCATAATGGGAACTAATCTAATGCCTCAAACCTCATCCTATTGGGGGATTGGTGTTGCATTGAAGTGGAATGTCAGCCTTTCCCAATCCCTTGGTTGAAACAAGCTTTCAAATGGATGCCATTAATGAAGATTGATGAAAATGGATGAAAGATAAGCTAAAATGGATGCAAAGTTTAACTAAAATGGATGCTAAATGATAAAATTCTTGTGAGGAATGATCTAAAAATCACTATAGTCTAGTTAATCTAAATGAAAGTGGATCCTTTTCTCATAGAAACGAGGAGTATTTATAGGAGAAATAATTGAATAAATGGTCAGGATTGATTTGATCAATCAATGGATGAAAAGAAATGAGAGGAGATGGTAGAGATCAAGGATTCCCATCAATGGATGAGAATGCAGGTTGACAAGGATCAAGGATTTTAATCAATGGATCTCATTGATTTGAAGAAGCACACTTCCTAAAAATTAGGAAGTTGTTACAAGATGTTTCCCATTTTGGAGGAGTGCAAATAGAGGAATATTCCATGGGGATATTCCCTTACAAATGGGAGGGTGAGAAAAATTAGCTAATTACATAATTTAAGAAATTACTTAATTGTGCATGTTGGAGGAAATTAGGAACTTTTAATAAACAATTAACTTATTTAATAAAAGGGGGAAATTAAGGGGGTTGGGGGCCCTAGCTCAGTTGGCTAAATCTTTCTTGTTACAAGAGGTTGGTCATGAGGTCTAGTCTCCCCCACCCTCATGGTATCGGAAGGCGTGTCATGCCAGTGCCACCAGTCACATTAAAAAGTTTACCAGGTGCACTGCAGTTTATAGGGGGTCATGCTACCCGATTCCTGTAGTCTAAAAAGGGGGGGGGGGAATTAATGACATTCAACTAAATAATTAAGATTATTTAATTAAATGAGAAGACATAAGAATTTTAATTAAATATTTCACATTCTCTAATTAAATAGGATGAGAATTAGTATGAAAGGGGATGAATTAGCCAAATAACATTGATTATTTTATTAATAGGAGAATATGATAAATTTAGTTAAATAATGAAGATTATTTAATCAAACAATCGAAAAGAGGTGATTTAGGATAAAAATGGTGTTAGTAATCAATGCAATATTGATCAGGATGATTTTAAGTATCTACATTTTCCCCCTCTTTGAAGTGAGGTACTTGTTACATTGGTTCAAAGATTGACACTTTTTAGATCAACGTTGTTGCTTAGATAAAAAATTTAAAAATTCTTGATTTTTTGGATGCCTCACTATTGCCTCAATGGAAGGAATTATGCTGGTACACTACCCCTTGAGAGATCGAGCAAAAAATTTAATTTTTAGGTCAAGATTGCGACAAAGATTCAACATAGGTTTGGCTACAAAAAATAAGCTTTAGGATGTGAAAATAGGCCCAAAAACCTAAAAAACACCTCAAAATAAACTGCATAGCTCAAAAATTGATTAAAAAAATAAAAATGCCATTTTCCCACCCTAATGAGGGTAAAAACCCTAATTTTTAGGCTTAAATATAGGTTGAGGGGTTATTTTCAATTCATTTGGACTCACTGCTTTAGAGAAATACTATTGATTTTTCTCTAACCTTATGATGATATGGCTGATCCAACACTTCCCCAACACCTCGCAGAAAGGGTATGAGAGTACCAATAGCAGGTCAATGTAGGACCCCCAGTATGCCTTTCAAAAAATTTCTTTTTTTTGCATTTTTATGCATTTATTAGGCATCAAAGTTAGTTAGACAATTGCATCGCAATATTGCGATGTCTTTGTCATGTTTGATAGTGTGATTGTGCTACAATGATGCATTTTTCAAAATGTGTTGCTATATTCAATTTAGGTTTAGAGGCACAATTATTGGATAGCGTCGCTATTGTTGAATAACAGTGCCATCATTTTGGTCCAACATCGCAATTGTGAAATAGCAATGCAATGAGTGATTTGGGTCCAATGTCGTAGTTAAAATACAACACACAATTGTGTATAGTGACACAATTACAAAATACTAGAGTGGAACAATTGTAAAATTGGTGCTCAATTGCAGATTTAAGGTTTTAGACTCCAAAATTTATCATTTTTTAGCAAATTTGATGCTATTCACTTCGTGCGTGTAGGAGATCATTAAGACCACTCATGTATCGGGAGCGTCGACCTCATATTATTTCTTGTATTCATCATATTTGGGATGACAAGAACTTCTTCCTTGTAGTGATTGGGTTGGGGTTCATAACGCACATGCCAGAGATCCAGATGCATCTAGTGATGATGATTGCACTAGTGGAGCATTGGCATAGTGAGATCTCCTCATTCCATCTTCCCCCATTACCTTAGAGGACATATGGCACATTCTACGGGTCCCCATCCATGGTCCAGAGAGTCATTTATGACACCGAGTCTAGGATGGATGCAATTTTTGATGTGCTTGGGCTAGACACCATCTAGGTTGATAGCCACCAAATAGACTTGCAGGAGTATAGAGGGCAGGTGCTAGATTTGAATTTTATTATCGGAGCATTGATTTTAGGAGTACTAGTGCTTGAACGACGAGGTAGAGGATTTAGCTTTGGTTGGGGACTTGCTTGGACGGGTATGGTTTAGAGGATGACACTTTATGCATGGGGCCCAATTGTTCTTGCTTCACTATATTATGACATGTATCAGGTCGTGTACCTGAGGGGGTGGGCTATAAGTGCTAGAGTCACTCTTCTACATATTTGGGTGTGGAAGCATATTGTTGTGCTCCGATCAATTATTACACTTGTTGACACTGATCTTGATTAGACCGTTGTATACAAATATGGAGCTATGACTACATTGTGCAGCACACAAGCACCATGAGGATTACCTATTGGAGGCGAGTTATAGATAATATGATAGTATTTCAATGGAGGTCATGGATCCAGGCCCATCCCTAATATGATGACTACAAGCAATTGTTTTATGCATGTCAAACAAGGTGCATTATGGGTTGAGAGAACACTATGGTGGAGGGATATCTCCCGAATCGAGTTGCCAAGAAGTTTGGTGAGGTGCAAGATGTAGTGCATCTCACCTATAGAGCTATATTTGCACAGACTCTTTGAGAGATAGTCTAGGGACAATGGGTCTCACCACAAGTAGCCATCGATGACTTTAGAGCACTTTTCCCACAACCATGGGTATATGTTGGGGGTCCATATGATGTGGGGACTACACTTGCATATGATGCCTAGTTTCTTTAGCATGCCCTAGTGCGGTTGATCGATCTGATAGGGGGACACGTTCCTGGCAGAGGTAGAGGTTAGAGATAGATTAAAGGACAAGTCTAGGGACAGGGCAAAGGACAACAATAGCCTCCTCAACAGCCTTCCTAGGATGATCATGATGGCCAAGTTCCAAGAGATGGCCACCAATAGCAACAATAGGATTAGGGTGTGGGACAAGTTTCAGGACATGTTCCTTTGATTCATCCATTGAGATAGGCATCACCACCACCACCACCACCACCAAATTAATAGCAACAACAACAACAACAACAACTACATGGTTCCAACTCATGAAATGCACAAATTCAGGCTCTTACTGTGGAGCAAGATAGATTGAGACAAGAGTGTGACCAAGTGCTCCAACAAGTAAAGTAGGTTACTGTTGAGCGGGACCAGGAGAGACAACAGGTCCAATAGCTTACCATCCAATTAGCTTAGGAGACAGGGCACCAACAACAACTAGAGGCTACAACTATCCAAACTTAGCAAGCACAACCTGATAGGTTGTATCAACACATATGTATGGAAAGGCGATGATGGAGGATACCTACTACAGGACCCTATACTATAGAGATGTTCCTCCTCATTGGTGACAGCTGAATTTTTCACATCGGAGCATAGTGGCAACCAATGGTTCAGGAGGGGCACCCTCATTTCATCAGCCCTTTGGGAATAAACACCGAAATCCTTCAATGGGACACTAGGATTAGTCCCGTCATTATGATAGATAGAGTCGAGGTTAGCCTCGTATAGACACCTTTTTGATGTACAACCTTGATATGGATATGTATATACATTCATTGGTTGTTTTTTGATAGCCTCATGTATATACCCATTTTTGATGATATTACACATTGATTCAAATTTTTGTATCATGACAATCACATTTTGATAATGATATATATATATATATATATATATATATATATATATATATATATATATATATATATATGAGACAATTCAATGCGGCATTATATTGATGTGATGTTTCATTTTATGTGATGCTTTATGATCATGTATGGATGCATATCTTTATTATTCATATGATACAATGTGATATATGATTTATGATGTGATGCTATATGATGTGCAATGTATGATTTATGATATGGATGCAATGCAATGGATGCTTTACTTTCCTTTTCAGTATATTTTCTATATGATATGTGATGATGATGCAGAATGTCCATGCTATGAGATGAATGCATTTCTTTTTGTGTATTTTCTATGTGATATGACATGTGATCTGATTATGATTATGATTATGTAGGATATATGTATGTTGATGGTTTGTGGATGTAGGATGGATGCATTATAATTTTGGTTGACTGCCATAATACCATGTTAGTGCAGAAAGAATATAGAAGAATAGGATGGATTAACCATTGATTTTGAGATTGATTTAGAAGTCCAACAAGTCTATGATTCTTCGAGACTTTATTATATATGGTGACGAGATTGATGATTCAATATTATTTCAAGGATTGGGATACTTCATCATTTCATTCCTTAGTTTTGATATAACACATGAACACAATGCATCATGGTATTAATAACTAGGATGGCTTTGTATCTAGTACGATGAAATTTGACTCTACAAACATATAGGAGTATCCTTGCTCACACTTGACATACACAAGCCTTGTTGGAATGTAGTTTTGAAGTTTAGAATAGTTCAGATGAAAGCATACACAATATAGTCAACAATTTATTCAAAATGACCTCCCTACACACAACAAAGCAAGTGTTCACCAAGGTTATTTTACAAGAACATCTCACAAGCACAACAAACGAAAGATAATGATTGATGCCCCATTCCTTTCTATCTAAATCATTATGATAGACATCATTGAGAGGTCCTTGGGATGGGTCAATAAGACGAATCATAAGAAAATATCAAAATGAACAAATAGTCAATGCTATTCGTATCTCTTGCCAAGGTAACATAACTAAGGTGATTTTCAATGATGATGTACATTGTTAGAAGGATGCATCCTAAGACATGTTTATCAAATGTTTTAACTAAGACTAATTGTTTGATAGGCCGTTGCTACAAACATTAACAACTTGTTTACTCATGATCAAGACTTTAGATTTTTACATTTAGGTTCATATTTCATGAATTGCTACAATTGTTTTAAAACCAAAGGTTGAATTTGACGATCAATTTATTATGAATGGAGGTTTATTATGGGTGCAAGTGAGATGGGATGGGTGGTTTTGGAATTTTTGGAATTTTAGTGTAGAAAAATGTATCCCTTTACATTTTCACACTTGTTTTTGTCTTCCCTATTGAAATTTGGCCTATTTATGCTTTAATTGGTCCTATTTTGCATCCACAAGCCTAGTTAAATGCATTTTTCTAAGGATAATCCTAACATATAATAAATGGAAAATCAAAATTTAATGTTTTTGGCTATGTGTTCTAGGTTTAGGGATCTGGGACACATACACCTATCTGGGTGTATGGGTCCTCCCTAGGTCTTGGGCCCTGATTTCAAATGTCACATTGAACATAACACTTCTTGATGTATGTGTCCCAAGTTTAAGCCTCTGGGACACATATGCCCAACCTGGCATATGAGTTCCTCTTTAACATATGACCTATTTTAATTCAAATTCTTGGTGGGATTTTATTATCCTTAGATTCAATTTCCAAATGTTGGTTTGTAGTGTTGTAATTTTGGGAAATTAAGCATAAAAAAGTATAAATACAAGATCATTTCATTAAATTTATCCTAACTAACAAGCTAGCGAGAAATCTAAGAGCTTTCAAGTATTCATGCAAGAGTTTGCAAGAGCATTCAAGAGAAAATCATCAAGCATTTGGAGCTACATTCAAGATTCAAGGATCATGTCAAAGTCTTCATGTATCATGTGTGTTTGTGAGCTAAAATTTGTGATGTAGGTTTCATGATTCAAGCAAGCATTCAATCAAGAGTCAAGATCCACATCCATTAAGTCCATCTCACACAAGTTTGTAACCTTCATTTCAAGGGTTTGGTGAGTTGCAACATTGCATTTGTTCATTCATCATTCTTTCATGCTTTTCTATTTCATTTCAAGGTTTGATTACCGGGGTTTGACCAAGGAAAACCCCCATTCCCTAACAAATCAAAAATTTTCTCTCTTGATGTATGTTTGCAAATCTAGGTGAATGTTGGTATGTGGCAACTGATCATGCTATACTATATAGCCCATGGTATACTGTACACCCTGGCATGTATCCTTGCCAAGGTTCGGGGGCGGCAGCCCTCGAGAAAAATTTTCCTCCTACTTTTTCGTGTCATCACCGAAAAAAGGAAAAATCAACGAAAAAAGAAAAATCTGATTTTGTAGAACCCAAAATATGGAAGCTTCTAAGCTTGATAAAAAGGGGTTCAGATGGGTGTTACAGTATGATAAAAAACGTGATTATTTGCAAGATTGTAATATGTTTTTGCACTGGATAATAAAATCATTGGATGGCTGCGGTTTGGTGGATGTAGCCCAGATTGGGTGAACCATGTTAAATTCTCTATGTTATAATTTATTCTGTGTGTTTTTTAGGTTCTCTGTTTATTAATTAAATCTGCATTTGATTGTTAGATATCTGCCTTTCTAACCCTAACAAGTGGTATTAGAGCGGGTTGTCTTTGGATTATTGTCTGTAGGAAGATCTCAAGGTTGAGTGGGATAAATGGCAGACGAGGGTAAGAAGGTTGAGAATTTTAATGGGAAGAACTATCAGTTATGGAAGATGCAGATGGAGGACTATCTCTATCAGAAGGATTTATGGTGGCCATTGGAAGGGAAAACCAAGAAACCTGTAGCAATGTCTGATGAGGACTGGGAAATTTTGGATAGAAAGGCTCTTGGTAGTATTCGTTTATGCCTGGCACAATTGGTGGTGTTCAAAAACATCAAAGACAACTCAAGAGTTGATGAAAACCCTGGCAAAGTTATATGAAAATCCTTTCGCTTCGAATAAGGTATTTCTTATGAAGTGTTTATTTAATATTAAAATAGTAGAAGGTGGGTCAGTTACTGATCATTTAAATAAGTTTAATACAGTCACCAGTCAATTAACTTCTATAAAAGTAAACTTTGATGAAGAAGTTAGGGCCCTTTTGATTCTGTGTTCTTTGCCTAAAAGCTGGAATAGCTTGGTAATGGCTGTTAGCAATACTGTTTCTGGTTCGAATACATTAAAATTTGATGATGTTGTTGGTGTTATTTGAGCGAGGAAATTCATAGGAAAGGCTCAGGTGGAACATCCACATCAGGCAGTGTTTTGAATGTAGAAAGCAGGGGTAGAACAAAGGAGAGAGGAAACAATTTCAGAAATCGTGGGAAGTCATGAAGAAAATCAAAGGACAAAAGGTCCCAATCTAGAGACAAGAGGGATTGTTGGTACTGTGGTAAGCCGGGTCATTTAAAGAAAGATTGTTGGTCTCAAAAAAATAAAGGAGACAAAAAGGAAGGAAGTAAAGAGGCAAATGTGGTAAGTAATAAATCTGATGAGGATGCTTTGATTCTTTCCCTTGATAATGCTGATGATTCTTGGGTGTTAGATTCAGGGGCTTCATTTCATGCTACCCCCATAGAAGTTATTTTCTTGATTATGTCCAAGGGGATTTTGGGCTGGTTTATTTAGGAGATAACGAACCCTATCAGATTGTTGGAAAGGGAAGAATCAAGATTAAGTTGCAGAATGGGAATCATTGGCTACTACATGAGGTAAGACATGTTCCAAAGTTAAGCAGAAATTTAATTTCAGTAGGGCAACTAGATGATGAAGGTTGTGTTGCTACATTTAGTGATAAAATTGGAAGGTCACAAAGGGTGCCTTAGTGGTAGAAAAAAGGTGTGAAAGTAGGCACCTTATATCTTTGTATAGGTCATACCCTTCTACTTTAATTTGTTACTTCGAAAATGTCAATGTTCAGAATAGTTGTTGCAGTTTGAGTAGAAGATCATACAATTGCTATGGACTTCTGAATCAGACTGTGGCATAATAGACTTGGGCATATGAGTGCAAAAGGTATGAAAGTACTTCATTCAAATAATGTTTTACTAGGTCTAAAATGTGTTAATATGGATTTCTGTGAAAGTTGTGTGTATGGAAAACAAAAGAGAGTAAGTTTTCTCAAGGATGGGAAGCAAAAGAAATATGAGAAATTAGAGCTTGTGCATATGGATGTATGGGGACCAGCTCAGGTATCTTCTCTCAGTGGCTCTTTGTATTATGTTACATTCATTGATGATGCAACTAGGAAGGTATGGATTTATTTCCTTAGGCAGAAATCTGATGTATTTGAAACTTTTAAAAAATGGAGAAGTTTGGTTGAGAATGAGACGGATAAAAAGATAAAATATCTCAGATCTAATAATGGTGGTGAGTATTGCAGCAAAGAGTTTGAAGATTATTGTTTCTCTAATGGTATTCATAGGTAGAAAATGGTTCCAAGGACTCCACAGGAAAATGGAGGGCTGAGCGCATGAATAGAACAATAATAGAGCGTGCACATACTATGAGATTGCATGCTGGGCTGCCTTTAAAAATATGGGAAAAGACTGTAAACACTGTTGTTTATTTAATTAATAGAGGTCCCTCTAATCCTTTGGGTTGTGGTATTCCAGAGGAAGCATGGAAAGGTAAGAAGGTGAGTTATTCTTTTCTCAAAACCTTCGGTTGTGAAGCATTTGCACATGTAGATTCTCAAAATAGAACCAAGCTTGATGCAAAATTAAAGAAATGTATATTTGTTGGATATGGCATTGATGAATTTGGTTATAGGCTTTGGGATTTTGAAAATTAAAAATTGTGAGAAGCAGGGATGTCATATTCAAGAGAAAGTGTTGTACAAAGATCTGTTCTGCAACATGAGACGAAAGAAAATGATTATGCAGTGTTGGATGATATTCCAAACAATGATGTTTTAGTGGTTCCTCATGCTGGGCAACAACAACAACAACAAATACCACAAACTCCTGTTAGGACGATCTTCAAGGATAAGTAGACCTCCAAAAAGATTCTCTCCCTCTTTGTATACTATTTTGTTAACTGATGTTGGTGAACCAGAATATTATGATGAAGCTATGCAGGTGGATACCAAGGTTTAGTGGGAGCATGGGATGGAAGAAGAAATGGACTCCTTGCTGAAAAATCAGACTTGGGAATTATGCAAGTTGCCTATAGGTAAAAAGTCTTTACCAAACAAATGGGTTTATAGGTTGAAAGAGGAGGATGGAGGTAATAAGATATTTAAAGCTAGATTAGTTGTAAAGGGATTTGCATAGAAAAAGGGTATTGATTTTGATGAGATTTTTTCTCCAGTTGTTAAAATGAATTCTATTCGTATTGTTTTAAGTATTGTGGCTGCTGAAGATTTGCATTTAGAACAGCTTGATGTTAAAACAACCTTTCTCCATGGTGATTTGGAAGAGGAAATATATATGGACCAGCCATAAGTGTACAGATTGAAGAAAAGTTTATATGGCTTGAAGCAGATTGAATAAAAGTTTATATGGCTTGAAGCAAGCACCTCGGCAATGGTACTTGAAATTTGATAGTTTTATGGTTGAGCAAGGCTACAACATGTGTAATTCTGACCATTGTGTTTGTTTAAGAGGTTGGATAATGACAACTACATTATTTTGTGTTTATATGTTGATGACATGCTTGTAGCAGGGTCTAACATGGATCACATAAGTGAGCTAAAACAACAGTTAGCAAAATCTTTTGCTATGAAGGATTTGAGGGTAGCAAAACAAATCCTTGGTATGAAAATTTGTAGAGATAGGAAAAATAGAAAATTGTTTTTATCTCAAACTAATTATGTTGAAAAGGTGTTGCAGAGATTTCATATGGAGAATGCAAAAGCTATCAGCACACCTCTGCCTAGTCATGTTAAATTGACTAAGGATATGTGTCCAAAGACACAAGAGAAGGAAGAAAAAATGTAGAAGGTACCATATGCTTCAGCTGTAGGAAGTTTAATGTACACCATGGTATGCATGAGACCAGATATTGCACATGCCGTAGGAGTTGTTAGTACGTATTTGAGTCATCCTAAAGTTGAGCATTGGAATGCGGTAAAATGGATTCTCAGGTACTTGAGAGGTACATCCAATAAATGTTTATGTTTTGGGGGCTGTAACACTGATTTAAAAGGCTGTGTTGACTCAGATTTGGTAGGGTACCAGGAAGAGTACCACAGGTTATGTATTTACAGTTGGTGGGATAGCACTGAGTTGGATTTCTCGATTACAAAAGGTGGTTGCTTTATCCACCACAGAGGCAGAGTATGTTGCTACAACAGAGGCAACAAAGGAGATGATATGGCTGCAACTTTTCATGGATGATTTGGAAAACAACAAGCTGGAAATTACTTGTTTACAGACAACCAAAGTGCTATACATCTTGCAAAGAATTCTGCCTTGCATTCTAAAACAAAACACATATAGTTGAGATATCATTTCATTCGGTCAGTGTTGGAGGATGGACAGGTCAAGCCGAACAAGATACATACAGATGTCAATCCAGCGGATATGTTTACGAAGGCGGTGACAAGGGAGAAGCTGAGCTCCTCTTCAGCTTCAGTTGGCCTTCAAGGTTGAATTCAAGTATAACAGAGCAGCAGGGTCCAAGGTACTTATTTCTAGTGGGAGCTGTAATTGGAGCAGTGTCGTCCAGGATCAGTCTCCAAGTGGGAGATTGTTGGTATGTGGCGACTGATCATGCTATATTGTATAGCCCATGGTATATTGTACACCCCAACATGTATCCTTGCTGGGGTCTGGGGCTGGAAACCCCCGAGAAAAAAATTCCTCCTACTTTTTCGCGTCATCATCGAAAAAGGGAAAAATCAACGAAAAAAGAAAAATCTGATTTTGTAGAACCCAAAATTTGGAAGCTTCTAAGCTTGATAAAAAGGGGTTCAGATGGGTGTTACAGTATGATGAAAAACATGATTATTCACAAGATTGTAATAGGTTTTTGCACTGGATAATAAAATTATTGGATGGTTGTGTTTTGGTGGATGTAGCCCAGATTGGGTGAACCACGTTAAATTCTTTGTG
The DNA here is from genome assembly GCA_007258455.2 of Sequoia sempervirens. NCBI lineage: Eukaryota > Viridiplantae > Streptophyta > Pinopsida > Cupressales > Cupressaceae > Sequoia > Sequoia sempervirens. Next base: position 3,208 of record VDFB02355371.1, on the reverse strand, counting down.
TTATAATTTATCTGTGTATTTTTAGTTTCTCTGTTTATTAATTAAATCTGCATTTAATTGTTAGATATCTTCCTTTCCAACCCTAACAGTGAATTGGAGCTTGAAGATCCTTTGAAGGAAAAGTTGCAAAAGTTGTCAAAATTGTCAAGAAGTTGCCATCTTCACAAAAAACTCACCTATAGACCAAAATTCAGATTTTCAAACTTGAAGATTAGATAGGAAGGAAGCTAGAGAAGATCACTAGAGGCTACCAAAGTATCAATCAAACCCTAATAACAAGACTTATACACCCAACCTAGCATATTAGTCCTAGTATACCCTTTTTTTCCATCTTTTTGTAGATCTGATCAGTCATCAGAAGATTCCAGATTCTGCCCAGAAACCGTGTAGTAGGACTCATACACCCAACCTAGCGTATTAGTCCTAATATACTTCAAAAATAACATTTTTTAGAGTTGGAGACCATGTTTTGAATCCATCATTCTACCAAGTACTTTACTCTTAGATTTTAGTTTATCAATCTTGTTTCATGCTTTCAAATTCCTAGGTCATATAGTGAATTTGCATAGTATATTCAATTTCTTCTTTTAAAGCATTGTTTAATGGTGAACCCCCATCTAATTACATTAGGAATCCACTAGTGATTCCTAAATCAAGTCACTTGGTTAAGGTATCTAGTTTCCTAATGAACTAAAGTGTAAAATAGGTCCAATTCCATCTCCGAAAAGGTGGAACCCCAATCCTATTTCCCTTTTGTTCATTTTGGTGAACCCAACCTTTGGACCCTTGAATTTCCAATTTGGAGAATATTGTAGTCCTAGATCTAGGTTACATTAACTTTGTATTAGATTTGTACTAGTTGAATTGCATTTAGGACTTCTAAATATTGCATTAAAGGGAAAAGTGCATATAGTTTGCATTTTTGCATTTTGCATCACTCAATTTCATTGGAAATCTATAATTGCAAATAGTCAATTGAGCATACAACCCAGAAACATTAAAATCAACTCAAAATTTTCTAATTCATGCTTAAAAACTCTAACTTGAAACTCATTCACCCACTTGGGGGATTTAGTCCCTGTACAAGTCTTTTTTCCATATTTTTGGGTATTCTGTGCTCTTTGTTTTTCACTATCTGAACCTTCCATAAACCCTAATTGGGACTCATATGCCCAGTTGGGCGTATTAGTCCCTGATTAGGTCTAAATCTATATTTTAGAGTATTAAAATCTTGTCATATGTGTTTCTAATTGGTATCTTTACATTACTATTTCAGTTTGCAAAATTACTGTCATTGGCAATCTTTTCATAATTGGTTTCATTTCAAGTGCATTTGTAAACATAAGAATTGGAATTAAAGCATATCATTTATCTTGTGTTCATTGTATTTATGGGTATGTGCAGGATCATGGTATGCCAAAAAGTGGCAATGAGGAAAAAAAAACGTCTTTCATCAACCCAAAAACGCGAAAATATCGTGTTGACTTTTTTAGGCTCGAGTGTCAGTACACACCACCAAAGCAAACACAAATCCTAGATTTCCATATCGGATATCCGATTTGGATTGGATATCCGATTTATAAAAAGAATATATATAAAAAAATTGTTGTTTTAAAGTAACAGTCTACAAATTGGATATCCGATTTGTAGCCTGTTACTTTAAAACAACGAAAATATTTGTATATATATGCTTTTTACAAATCGGATATCCATTTCAATTCGGATATCTGATTTGTAAAAATCATATATATACAAAATTTGTTGTTGTTTTAAAGTAACGATTTAGAAATCGGATATCCGTTTCAAATCAGATATCCGATTTGAAATGGATATCCGATTTGAAACGGATATCCGATTTTTGTACACATAGATCTAAGGGTTAAAGCTTTAGGGTTTAGGGTATATGGTAGAGGGTTTAAGGGTCAAGGGTTTATGGTAGAGGGTTATAAGGGTATAGGGGAGAGAGATAGATGGATTTAGTGTGTGAGAGAGTGACCTGAGAGAGTGGGATAAGGTCGGAGAGGGTGGGAGAGTGGGATAGAGTGGGAGAGAGGGAGGAAGAGGGTGGGAGAAAGTGGGAGAGGGTGGTAGAGAGTGGGAGAGAGGTGAGAGCAGAAGAGTGGAAGAGAGTGAGAGAGTGGAGAGAGAGCTGAGAGAGTGGGGAGAGGGAGAGTGGGAGAGAGTGGGCTAGGGAGCAAGAGAGTTGAGAGACTAGGAGAGAGGGAGGGAGGGAGAGAATGGGAGAGGAAAGAGAGCTGGAGAGAGTGGGAGAGGGTGGGAGAGGTTAGGATAGAGTGGGAGAGAGTTGGAGAGAGTTGGAGAGAGGGAGGGAGAGAGGAGAGGAGTGAGATGGAGGAGCGAGCAGAGAGGATGAGCAGGAGGAGAGAGAGACCTAAGAGAGGGAGAGGGGGTAGGATGAAAATACTTGAGAGAGAGAGAGAGAGGGAGGGAGTGGGAGAGAGATAGAGGGTAGATGGTTTAAGGGTTTAGGGTTAAGGGTAGAGGGGAGAGGGATAAAGGGATTGAGTGAGTGAGAGAAATACCTAAGAGAGGGAGAAGGGGTAGGAGGGAGAGAGACTTGAGATAGATTGAGGTGGAGTGAAGGAGAGACCTAAGAGAGAGAGTAGTTCTAGGATGGAGATACTTGAGAGAGAGAGAGATAAAGGAAGGGAGGGTTAAGGGGAGAGAGATATAGGGATTGAGTGAGAGAGAGACCTAAGAGAGGGAGAGGGGGTAGGATGGATAGAGTTGAGAGAGGGAGAGAGAGGAAGGGAGTGGGAGAGAGATAGAGGGAAGTGGGGTTAATGTTAGAGGGTAGATTGTTCAAGGGTTTAGGGTTTAAGGGTTAAGGGTTAAGGGTTAAGGGTTTAAGGGTAGATGGGAGAGACATAGAGGGAGTGAGTGAGTGAGAGAGACTTGAGAGAGGGAGAGGGGGCAGGAGGGAGAGACTTGAGAGAGAGGGTAGAGGGTAGAGGGTAGGGGGTTTAAGGGTTAAGGATTTAGGGTTATGGGTAGAGGGAAGAGAGACAGAGGGCGTGTGAGAGAGATAAATAGTAGAGGGTAGAAGGTAGAGGGTTAAGGGTAGAGGGGAGGGAGATAATAGTGAGTGAGAGAGAGAGGGGGGGTAGGAGGGCGAGACTTGAGAGAGAGAAGGAAATAGGGAGGGATTTGGAGAGACATAAGGGGTAGAGGGTTAAGCGTAGAGGGT
>VDFB02355370.1:0-16515 GCA_007258455.2 Sequoia sempervirens | reverse complement strand
TCCTTCTCCTTCTCCTTCTCCTTCTCCTTTTCCTTTTCCTTTTCCATCTCTTTCTCCTTACTAGAGATATCCTGCTCCTTTTTTTGGTTAGAGATAACTTGCACATTTGTAATTTTTGGAGATGGCATATTATTAATATCTTGATCATATATGGGATCCTATGCATTCATGTCAACATCAGTTTGTATTTCTTCAATTATCTTCTTAGTGATTTCTTCTATCTCATTTTGAATCTTCCTTCTTACATCATTATCCATGCTCATTAAAGCATCCATCATTTTCTTTATGTAGAGCTCCTTGGCTTGCTTCCAAATTATCTTCTCCTTTCCTACTTGGGAGATAGATGACTCTACCTTATTGATTTCCAACTATCTCATCTCTTCATCTACCTTGATTGAATTTTCTCTTCTTTGTCTCAAAGCATGTTGTAGGCTATTCAAATCCTTGTTAATGATGTCACTAAAAGATATATTATGTTTGAGCATATATATAATAAGGTCCTATTCAATGGTCTTCTAATATTTTAGAGGGACTTTCGTATGGTGCTCTACAATTTCATTCAACAAACCATGACTAACAATTCCATTCAATATGGCTTCAAACTCAAGGGGATCATATGATCCTGAAGGATTTTTCTTAGTTTTCTCTTCTTCTATCTTCTTGTCTTTCTTTTTTCAGTTTGGAGGTATCTTCATCTCCAATTTCTTCCTCTTCGAATAATTTTGCATCTATCTTCTTCCTCTTTTCCTTTTTCCTAGGCCTACTATGCACAACTTTTGTGGCATTATTTTTGGTGGAGTTTTTGACGCAGCTCTTCTCCTTGCACCAGTTTTTTGAGTAGATCTAGAAGGCTACAAAGAAAAGGTGACAACAAAAGTAGATCTATTAGACCTTCTTGGTTGTTTTCTAACTTCTAAAGGAATATACTTTTCTTTAGAACTCTCCACAAGGGCATCAAATGTAGAATTTAGAGGAAGACCCCATTTATTGTGAATCTCATTCTTGTTTTTTTTCAAAATGATCCTCTACATGATTCTTATACAACTTATCCATTATCTCATCATATGTGTCAAATCTCTCAATAGTTATATATTTTGGCTTCTTCAACAGGATATCCATATATCCTTGTACATATTTAGGTACAACCTCATAAGGAAATGTAGGAGTCCATGAGGTTATAGGCTTCATTGCTTCCATATAAAAATGATCCTTATCCACCATGAATGTTACCTCTTTCTTATACTTCTAGATCAAATCAAATGGTATCTTCTCTCTACTTTGCATCTCTGATTGTAGATTCTTAAAGAATCCCCAATATAAGGTATTGTATTCTTTCTTGTTTTGGAAACCTCTTATATTATTTTTAATTTGAGTAGCTACTAGAAATAACTCATCCCATGTTTTTCCTTTAAAACCAAGCAATTCATTCAAGAAATAGAATATAAGGAAAATTATTAATGAACCAAACCTTTTTTTTTTCTTTTTCCTTTTCCCTCTTCAAATTATCCATCAAATCCTCCCTCAATAATTCACATAGATCAAAATTAGCACCTTCCTTCACCATCTGATAGGAAGTATGAATTATAGTGGCAATGGTAGAACCTTCTTTATTTGTGAAGTAGATCTTGTAACAAATCCCCATAGAGGAATACTGGACTCTAGGATCAATGATATCTTTCACTATTAGGGTTATTTTATTAAAATTTCCTTTGGTGAACTCAATAACCCTCTCATTATTCATGAACTTAAACATTAGGACTATTTCAGAGGCACAAAGACTAGTAACTACCCTAATTTCTTATTTTGTAATCATATAGGGTTTATTCAACCAAATGAATTCTTCATGAATGCGACTCAAAATAATTCTTAGCCATTCTTTATAGTCATAGAAGTCTAGAAAATATTTCCAAATGTCTAACCCTTTCACTACCACATTTGCATAGTTAGCCTTGTATACCCCATTCTCACCCAGGAGTTTATTTTGAACCACTTCAAAATATGTGTAATCAATTTCATTCAATAGGGTATGGATGTAGATTCTTACATATTCGAAGTACACCACATCTACAAGAAATTTTGAAAGTGTGCCCTTTATAAAACTACATCACCTTGAATGGGAACTTCTTGTACTTTTGGTCTGGGTTTCTCCACAACATCAATCACCTATGGGGTCGCCATTGATGTTCATTTTGAAATATTCAAACATCATTTCTTGCGTTTCAAATAGATACCTTAAAAACTTATTCACTCTTCTCTACTTTCAAACATAACTAATTTTGATTGTAAATGAGAAAAATGTTCAATTGAAACATAAAAATCCTTTCATTTTGTAGTGTAGAATATTCTCACCCTTAACAATTTCACACTATGTTTTTCCACCCCTAAATTATAGAGCCTAATTGAACCCATAATTTCCTAAAATTATGCATTATCGAAGCCCATTTGCACCACTTTTTAATAAACTACCAACATTGAATAAATGCATCCAAATCATGTTAATCTTGACATGAAGTGTCCTAGAAATTTGGGTTAGGACCCATGCACCCTTGAGCGTATGGGTCCCCTTTCTTATCCAAGACCTATTTTGGGACATGTTGGTGTTGTTTTAACATTTAGAATTCAAATTTCAAGTTTCATATTTTGAGATCTAACTTTTGAGAAATTAGAATAATAGTGTATAAATGCCTACTCTTTTCACCATTTGAAACTAGAAATATAATTGAGGAGAAAATACTATTGTCAAGAGAAAGTCAAGATAAATATTTTAGAGTTTTATTACAGAAATTCAAGATCCAAGAATTATGTCAAAGTGTATGTGAGTTTGTGTGTTCATGTTATCATATTTTTGTGAAGGCTAACCCTTGTTGTAGGTTTCCAAAGAATTCAATAATTCAATCAAGCAAGATCCAAGATCCTTGAGGTGATGTGCATGAATTTTTTCCTTCAACGAATCCATTGAAGGGTGGTGAGTTGCACAATTTTCTTCATTCATTATTCCTTTCAATTATCATTTCTATCCATTAAAATTTACTATTATGGAACTGGAAACACTTACATGGGATTTGACTAAGGAAAGCCCCTAAAATGGCCCAACATTTCCTCTCTTTGTGGATGTGTAGATCTTAGGTTGAATAAGATTGAAGGAATCTTGAAGAAAAATTGTCTATTATTGCATTTGTTTTCATACATCTTGTCAAGACATAGAACTCAATTATACACTTATTCGGCAACATTTCAATAACTTTCTAAGAGAAAATGGAAGTCTCAGATCTACTACCAAAGGAATACAAAATTTGAATAGGATCTCCTATCAGCCCAACCTATACTCCCTTGGGTTAAAATGTCCTATACTAGCTGAAACAAGATTTTCTAGGTTAGTATATATCACTTAGCACATTCTAGATCCACCTACAAATTGTTGTTTTAGTCTACAATATTTTGAGATTTTACAATTTCCATATTAGGACATATAATCTAATTAGGTTATTAATTCCAAATCAATTCCAATTCATTCCCATCCTCAATTATAGGTAGATCTAGGTCTGAATGGATCAACTTCATGGTTGAAAGTCAATCTAATCACCTTGTTGATCTACATCTTAATGTGACTGGGAAAAAGGCCCCTTGCATCCTAGGTTCTTTGCATTTAGGACTTATGATCACCTTTTTCTATGATAAATTTTCATGACCCTAATGTATTACATCATAAAACTTTCTAAAATTGGAAGTCCTTCAAAACCCTAGATCGAGGTTTTGCATTGCATTATTTCCATTTCTCATTTAGGGTTCCATTTTTGCATCATAAAAGCATAAAAAGACAAAAAAATTGCATCACATATTGCATTAATATTTTTTTTAGTCATTTAGATTAGATAGAGATTCAAATTGCATTCATTAGGGTATTAAATTTTCAAATTTTTCATTGCATTTAAAATGCATCTTTCATTTAAGCCTAAAAAGTACAAAAAAAAATTGTATTGTTTTTCTTTAAATTTGTATCAAATGATCATTTTCAAAATTTTGCATCTTAGAATTAGTCAACTATTACATGATTAAGATCTAGAAATCACATTTAGTATTGTCCTATATTGTTACACATTTTTATTTGAATCACTTTGTCTTAAATTGATAAAAAACTGGAAAAATAATCACTGAAAAACCTATTTGCAAATAGAAATAGAAATACAAATAGAAACATTAAAACCACTTTTTCAATTTTTTAAACCCTTTGTCGCACTCAAATTCCTTCGGATTTCCTATCCTAATTAGGTGTGTCTCTGCTAAAAATTATGCACAAGTTTTTGTCTCTCGATTATTAGTCTATTTCTACTTGCATATGTCTGATTTGGAAATTCTGAAAGCTATTATTGTTAGAAACTAAGATCACCTATACGTAATAACCTCATTACATGTAAAAAGACATGCAACTAAAAGCAAGATGTTCATGAAACTCAAAGCAAAATGCATTAAGAGAATCAATTATTACAATGTGATCAATCCTTATGAAGGAGATCAAGAAACCCTAAAAAGGGAAACCCTAAATGAAACCTAGTGTGCACACTTAATAATTAATAATTAATTATTAATGTGCCTAAGTTTAGCTTAAGTAATAAAGAGGAATAAGTGACTTAATTAATTAATCAATGTGATGTAATTAATTAAGCATAATAACTTATTACTCTAACACCCCCCCTTAAGATGAACTTAGGAAGAAGTTAAAACACTAGAATAAGATGCATGAAAGCAAAGATGGGTCCCGGCAACTAGGCCTGATCAGGTACCCATTTACAAATGCAAGAATGAGGTAGAGAAGGAAAAACCCAGTGGGACAAAACCCCCCTACAATGAGATGACTGTTGCAAGAAGCACTGGAAGAACTCTGTAGAGTAACACTGGAACTTGATATTGGCAAGCAAGGAAATATTCTTTTGTATACTACTAAAACCAGATGAGAGTCACTGATTGACTCAAGGAATCATGATAAAGCAACAGAAGACCCGATGCCACGGAACACTCAAAACTCCAAACTGGAACAACTCTAGAATCTATGAAGTAGCAAGCAATTATTGAATGATGTATTACTGAAAATGAAGTGCAAAGATGCAAGATGCACTCTCCCAACTGCCAAAACATCCAAGTAATTGCCAAACAACCCATCAGGCCAAATATGGACTAAGTGATAAACTCTTAGGATAGATATAGAAAGTGCATGGACAGCAACATCGAGCTCCTTAATACCTTCCAACAGCACATCTTAGATCGTGGCAAAAGTTATGAGCTCAAAAAGTCCAAAATAAACATCTGAATCAAATAGAAATAAATGTAAATAAATATAAAAATACTCTAAAAATAAACAACACTACCGGAAAGAGCTCGAACCAGCTTTTACGCGACATCTCGCTTCTGTCTGATTTCGATACCGGGTGATGCCCAAGTTATGACCAAAAGAAAACTACTCTTTAGGGAAAATAGGGCTAGAGGGCCAAAGAGGGCCATGGCTGGGGTGATGTCACAACACGTCGCTGGTTCATGGCCTAAATTTGATGGCCATCTGGCCGTTGCAGTCACCGGCTGGAGCTGGCCGTGTCGGCATGGGAGTTTCTCCCGGTCCCCCATAGGACCTCACCGCAGCAGCCCTGTGGGCCGTGGAGGGAGCCGGTATGCGAGCTGAGTGCCATAGACCCTCCCAGGGAGTTGAAAGGGCTTGTGTGGCCGGACTGACCTGCTTTGTGGATGTGGGTGGTGGAGAGGGGTGGCAGCCAAGTGAATGGTGGCCACTGCGGCCTCCCGCTGCTGATTTTCTAAAACTATAAGCAAGCACCGCATGGTTCTCCAAAAACCCTTGTTTTTTGAGTATATATTTTAAATTCAGTTCTGGAATGCGGTAAAGATCGATGGCCCTTCGTGACAAAAAAATTTTCCTCCTGACCAACTTCACTAAAAATCAACGTAACTAGACCGGGCGCTCTTAGGGTTTTTGGCCACCACGCGACCTTCATTTCTACTCAAATGTTTCAAAATTACACTCCCCTGATCTTGCAAAAAGACTGTGGAAACCCTTTCATTGTGTTCACCAGTTATATTCTCTCGCATCTCATCTAACATGCACTGCGTGTCCGAGCCTCGCGCTCATAAGTTGTAGAAACCAAGATCACCCGCATGCAATCAATCACCTGTCACATGCAAAAGACATGCAGAACCAAAGAAGATGTTCTGTAAACCTCAAAGTAAAAATGCATTAAAGAGAATCAATTATTACAAGGAGATCAATCCTTATGAAGGAGATCAAGAAACCCTAAAAGGGAAACCCTAAATGAAACCCTAAGTTTAGCTTAAGCAACTAAAGGAATAAGTGACTTAATTACCAACCAATATGATCTAATTAATTAAGTGAAATAACTTATTACTCTAACAATTATTGCATATTAAAGAAATTTGTCATTTTTCTTGATTTGCTACAAAAATTGGGAAAAAAATTGTTGCTTTTCAGTGCTTAAAATTTTCAAATCTATATGTCAATTGTTTAAATCATGTTTTCAATGCAAAATCTTGTGTTATCATAGTTCATATTGTATTGCCAAATATTGTTGAGCATTTTAAGGAACTTTTGTTACAAGCATATGAAAATGAGTTTATTGCCCCTGTTTTATACTGAGCTTTTTCATTCATCCTCTACCATTATCTCCTCCTATGAGGCTAGCTATGAAAGAGGATGTAATCATAGATAATGATGACAATCATAGTTGGTTTTTTCCTGATACCTCTCCTACTTATGACAAAGGTATCTTGGTGTTAGAAGATCCAATCATTAAATACCATAAGAATCTTGTTTGCTTCTCTCCCCCAACCTCTCCTACTTGGGAAGATGTTTTTGGATATGAGGATGAAATCATTGATACATTTATGGATTTCTTAGGTGAAGATGATAAGGTGACATTAGATTCCCCCTTGATAGAAAATCATCAATAAGAGATCAAAACCGTTGAGGTTATGCACACACAAGTGACTATTAGGCCTCCTTTGATTATTGGACCTCATCAAAATCCTTTTAAACCTTCTGAAATCCCTATAATTATTGGACCTCCTAAGTGACCTCTCATTATAAGACCTCCTAAACCTCTAGGTGTTATCTTAAACTTTGCAAGACAACTCACTAGTAATAATATGTTGCAACAACCAAAGTACCACACAGTTGCTCACATGTATAATACAAAGAACAATAAGAAATAAAAAAAAAAAACCAAAATCCATTCCATTTCTTTAACCATATCTTTCACCTACACCTAACATCCCATAGTGTAGTAAAAAAAATGATCTTGCTAAGCAACTTCGTAACACTTGTGCTAAGATATCCTTGGGGGAATTGATATAAAACATCACCTGCCTACCATGGCATGCTTCAAAAGACTTTACAAAATTTTGTTATCCCTTCTAGTGTGCAACCAAATGATGTAGAAAATTTGATTGAGAATATCAATCAACCTAATTTAGACATTGTCTTTCACCAAATTGAGTTACCCCCTTTGGAAATGTAAAATGAAATGATGCTTTGATGATATTGGTTATTATTAACAAGGTTGGGATTAGATGTACACTTGTTGACAATGCTTCAAGGATTAATGTTTGTAGTGTTAACCTTTTGGATAAAATTGGGGTAGATAAGACTAAAATTCAACTAGTTGATTTGTCTATTCATGGTTTTGACAATGAGGGAAAAAAACTTGGTGTGATAAAATTACTTGTAAAAGTCAGATATGTTACTTTACAAACTCCTATCCATGTCATGCCCTTGGATCTTTCATATAATATTCTGTTGGGTAGTGTTGTGTGGTATCACAACATGCCCCAAGACTGAAAAGACTTGGGGAACCAATTGAAAAATATAACTCTTATGGTAGGAGCTAGCTAATTGGAAGATCACCAAAAGTGAAGAAAGGAAGAGAAATCTTTGATAAAAGGAAGTACTTCATATTGTAAGTGTTTTGTACACTGGGTACCAGAAACAAAAAAAAGGAAAAAGGTAATGTGAAGTTTAAAGTGAAAGGCTCCAGTCCGGTAAGCATGAGTTCGGTAAGGAGTCCGATATAATAGAGTTCTGGTATAATCGAGGTCCGAGAAAGTAAGTAGGTAAAGTTGAATATCAAGTACCGGGTATCGGGTGCAATGTGAACTAAAATGTTAAAATTTTAAATTTGTCTAATGATCCTGGTGATTTGGTATATGTACAATGATTCATGATATGCTTTTGAAAGATGTGTTAGTTATGGAATTTTTGTACTAACATTTGAATAATGGTTTTATTTACATGAGATGTTATAATATGTTGTTTCTTTTTAATTTATTTATTTTTTAAAAAAGGATTTAATATATGGAATTTGTGATTGTAGGAGATATTGATTGTGATGCAAAGCTTGGGTATGGATGGTCAAGAAAACTTGAATCATGGATGGAATAATTTTTAGTCCAGTTCAATCACTCTGGGAGGTGATAATGTAGATGGCTTTGAGTCCATTGGAATGTTGGGGATCTCAGTATTTCACATATGGTGGGAACAGATGCTAATCTTCAAGAGATCCCATTCCTGAGAGTGATAGAACCAGAGCCAAGTGAAGTGTAGGGGGGAAAAATTCCACCTTATCATTCTGAATATATGGGAAGCCCCTACATATTACCATGATTCGAAGTATCATCCTGGTGAAGAATATAGATGAAAAAGTAGAACCCAAAGAGCTTCAACAAGTAATTGGAGTTGACTTCCATTGACTTTAATTGTAATTCTCCTATTGGTCACAATCTACCATGTGCCTTGATGAGATTGGTCCCTTAGATTTCCTCTCATGTAGTTCTATTATCCTATCTCAGCCTTTTGTTCTATAAAATGCTAGAGGATGCTTCATTTTTATTTTTAAGTTCGGAATTTGTGGATGTCAGAGGAGCATAATTTTTTTTAAAGTTTTTGTTCCTTTTTCCTATTTTCTAAACCATCCCGGCGTAAAAATTTATATGCACATAGACATTAATTAATATAAGAGCTTTATGGATAGCTACTTATCTCAATATCTTTTGTAGCTAGTTTTGTAAGTTTGATCGAACAAGATTGTATGCTGCACCATTTAAGGGTGCATACAAAACCTACTCGATGTCCATAAACGAAACCCTCTCTTTAAAATCTTGCACCATTTTACACGTAGTTGTGAAACAATCTGGTGAAATATAAAGCGGTTTGCTCTATTTTGATTAATTCTTTGGGAAATCCATGGAGAATAATTGGGAGAAACTTTTACTTTTTAATATTTTTTATACTTTGTTTTAGAATAGATGTTTAATATTTTTGAAAATGTTCCAAAAAAATATAAATGAATGGAAAGAATTTTGTTGAAAATCTTTTATTTTCCATGAATTTTTTGAATACTTAATGCTAAATCTACTTAAGTGATAGCAAGGAATTTATGATGTTTCATGAAATATTATGTCAAATCTTTTGGTTTCATGATATTCAAGTTTGTCAATTCAATTTGAAATGTTATCTAAAATGTTCTAAGACTAGCCATAGTCCCCCTTGAGATTAACAACAAATGTCACATCATTACCCAAGAGCGACCCTAGTGCAACTATGACCTAGTTATCAGAGACATGGGATTGAACAAAAGCCAATATTTGTCCTATAAATGTAGAATTTACCCTTAGGTTGTCTTTGTTCCATATCTTTCAAGAAGGATAGGCTCTTCATAGTCTTGTCTATGGAGATTTTATTTGAACTGTTTACTACAAGTAAAACTATCATCAATAGGAACTGGCACTAGAAGGAGGGCGAGCTTTGACACATCTCTCTTGTTTCTTTGATATTTTAGGTTTCATCCTTTGGAATTAGAGAATTATGCTTTGAAATGTTACTCCTAAATTTGGCAAGAATCTTGTAAATGAGAAATTGAATGCATGCTAGTTTTCATTATGGAAGTTGGAAAACTTTCTAAAATCTTTAATAAAAAACTACATCCTTTGAGTTTGTTTACTTTTGGAAGAGTTTCCAAGTGTAGAATTCTTGATACAACTGATCACGACGAACTTGAGTGTGAATTTTTTTTAACTATGGTAAGTTTGGTCGTAAATGGAGCAATTTCATTAACGGAAGAAGCTTTAACTACTAAAAGACAAAGATTGTTAATGAGAAAAATGTTCTACCTTAGTGGAGATGGAAATATTAAAAAATTAACCAATAAACCAAAACAGTTAGAAAACTATGATTATTTTAAAGAAAATTCTAACGCTTTGCAGGGGAATATTCAAGAATGTCAAGATTCTAAGATATTTCATCACAAACGAGGAAAAGACATGGATGAATCATCATTCCCTGTATAGGTGGAAAATGCAGATAATGAGATATAGCGGGAAAATTGAGTGGGAAATGCGTGTATTGTGCTTCTAGCTGAGAATTTATCAGCTATAAAAAGACATTTCCTAATTTTTTACAAGATACAAAATATCAAGTTTTTACTTTTTCTCTTTCTGATAGCAATATAAATAGTAATATATCTTGGTCTAACAAAATGCAAAGTGAAGACAGGGCTAAAGATATGAAAATTTTCAAAAGAGAAGGAAACAAAGAAATGAATGCAATCATTCATGGAAATGGACTAGGGTTGAGAGAAGGTACAATATTGTCGCATCAGATGAAATGTGTGTAACTAGTCTCTAATGAGATCATTTTCATACATTTGAGCTAGATTTTGAGTAAGTACACATTTGAATTTATGATGTTTAAACACATAAAATTTAAGATATTCCATTATTACAATAGAATATTAAAAAATTTGATAAGAGAATTTAAAGACAAATTTATTGTAATTCGTACTAAAACTGTAGAGGAAATAGCCATAGAAATTGAAATAAATTACTTCAGTAGAGTTAATCTTTTGTGATATTAGAGTTAGGGTAGTTAGGGTTAGTTTAGTTTTAGTTTAATTTATTTTTTTGGGTTTTTCTTCATGTTTTTTTTCTTTCCATTTTCTTTTGCTTTTTTCTTCTTTTTCTTGGCCTCCCTCAGATTACCAAATTCCCAACACTGAATGATTTTGGCACTAATAAAGATTTCTTTTAAAAAGATACCAAAAGATACATATGCGCGTGTGTGTGTGTTTGTGTGTGTGTGTGTGTGTGTCATGTATATACATTAGATATCAAAATCCTTGTTCAAAAAATCAAAAAAGGATTCAAAAGGAAAAGCTAGCAAAGTTGTAGATGATAGTAGCCATTCAGTCTATTTGGGATGCCTCTTCTATTAGGGCTAAATACCCTATGTAGGTGAGTTTCCAGTGAGTTTCAAAGTCTTGGATATGGATATCAGTAAGAAAGGGTGGAAGTGGAACCAGTTCCCCATGTTCTAGGAACTGAGGAATATCATCCATAGAGGGAATCCCGATGGTTGGATGTGCAATAGCTAAGATGGTATCCATATTTTCCAAGAATTTGGGCTTCACTATTAAGTTGGAAGCAGCACAAATGTCTTCAATAGGTAGTCCAATGTCTAGAAGTGATGCTACAAAATGAGAAGCTATGTTAGAGTAAAAATGGAAGTAGCGGTTGGATGCAACATATCTTTCCCCAAGGACTAAGCATAAGTTTGGCATAGTGAAACTAGAAGTCCTAGTGATAAAGACCTTTCCAAGCCTTTGTGGTGTGATTCTCCCCAAGAAAATATTCTATCTACGAGAACAAGCTAAGAAAATTGGAGTATCTATGGCTAAGAAGCGAATCCTAGAGTAGAACGGAATTACAAAAAAGAAAAGAAAAAGAAAAAGAAAAGAGAAGTGTGGAGAATTCAAGAAGAAATTCATGAATTTATAGAAATCCATAAGAAGAGCGGTATATAGTTGCCTTGAGTAATTTTTTTTGGAAATCAAATGGAAGGTGGTAGCTAAGCAATAATCTTCAGAATAAAAGGTTAAATCAAATTAATTATTTGCACATATTTGGTGAAATTGCTTCAAATTTGAGTAGTACAGAGATTGCAAATCAAGCAAGTTGGAGATTTCAAAATTAATAGTGGTCATTTCAAAAAAAAATAATAATTTATTAATTATGGAGGTGTTATGTGTGCGGATTATACAAGAGAATGAAGTCGGCAAGGAAATACATGTCATCACCTGAGTAAGTTGGAAAGATAATACATGCTAAGAAAGGCATGTGAATTTAATTTAAAAAGAATGTGATCGTGTTCCAAGGTAATCATGATATTTTGTTCCACTAATGAAGTGTAGCATCATCAAGTCAAGATAGTTAGCAAAAATTTTAGAAGTTGCCATAAAATTTAACTGGAAGGGTGGTAACTAATGTTTCTAAATTTAGATTTAAATCTGGTGATTAAGTTGTCTATTGCTAAATTTTAATTTATGCATATTTTCTAACATATAGCAAGCTACAATTAGCTAGGATTTGGCATAATTAGTGAAATTTAGTTGGAAACACACACTTATAGGGAACCATTAAATAAGTTTTTGGGAAGTAGTGAATTGATGAAGGGATTTACATTGAATGAAAAATAAAAAAAGTAACCTTCGCTATCACTGTAATTCCCAAGCTAATAGCGGTGGTTCAATGCTTGCAGCAAGTTGATAAAAGTGTTATTATTGCAATATCAAAAGTGATAAATGAGCATTGCTATATCAAGAAAAAATAGAGATATCAACTTCTTTAGGCTATCCAAAATAACTCAATGTGCTATGGACTTTAACCTGTAGCAGATGCCATGTTTGGGGGAATTAGTGGAGGATAGCCTGCTTGGGGCTGGCGGACACTTGGATCCGGCAGTGCAAGGCTCTATTCTATAGTTGATGATTTACTATAGCTATGGAAGTTCAATGTTACTGAGCTTATTGGTTTTAAGGCCTGAAAACTGAATTGATCAAATCACAATACGCATGTTCGTGAGCTCTTACTTTCGCGAATCAGTAAAGGTAGAAATTCTATTACCAAAAATATGTATGTTTTAACTACAACTAGTGATTTAATTTCAAGTCTGATTTGAATTTGGTTTTATTGGCTGCAATTTGTTGCGTGGTCTCACAACACAATCTGCAAGATTTAAAAGCGCGACTTCCAGAACCGCGAAAATATAACTCATGGCAAGAACTAGCTAATTGAAGATCACCTTGAAAAGCGAATAAAGGTATGAAATATTTGATAAAAGAGAACTTTGTATGGTAAGTGTTTCGTGCACTGGGTACGGAGTACCAGAAACATAGAAAAGGTGAAAGGTAATGCGAATTTAAAGTGAAAGGCTCTGGTTTGGTAAGCGTGAGTCTGGTATAATGGAGTTTTGGTATAACCGAGCTCCAGGAAAGTAAGTGGGTAAAGCTGAATAACGGGTACTAGGTACCAGGTTGTAATGTAAAATGAAATGTTAAAATTTTTAAATTTGTCTAATGATCCTGGTGATTCAAGGCGGTAAGGGCTTCATGATACGCTTTGAAAGGCTACGGTTAATTGGCGGAATTTAGAATTAACATTTGGAATAATGGTTTCCATTTATACGAGATGTTATAACATACATTTTCTTTAAATTCAAAGTGAGACCAATGCGCGGGAATTCGGTGATGCAGAGATATCGGACAGATGCAAAGTCAAGTATGTATGTAATCAGAAAACTTTGAATCATGGATGAAATAATTTTTAGTCTGGTTCGATCACTCTGGGAGGTGATAATGCAAATAGCTTTGAGTCCACCAGAATGTTGGGGATCTCAGTATTTAACATACGGTGGGAACAAATGCTAATCTTCAAGAGAGCTCAATTTTTGAGAGTGATGAACCGAGCCATGAAGTGTAGGGGGCAAAAATTCCACCTTATCATTCTAAATTATAGGGTGTCTCCTAAAGCTACTTCAGCTATGATTCAAAAGTCCAACCTCGGGCGAAGATTCAAGCGATGAAAAAGTAGAACCCGAAGAGCTTCAACAAGTAATTGGAGTTGACTTCCATTGACTCCAATTGCAATTATCCTATTGGTCACAATATTCCACGTGCCTTGATGAGATTGGTCCCTTAGATTTCCTCTCATTTAGTTGTCTTATCCTATCTGAGCCTTGTGTTCTATAAAAGGTGAGAGGATGCTTCATTTTTATTTTTAAGTTGGAATTTATGGATGTTGAAGGAGCATAAACTTTTTTTTAAGTTTTTGTTCTTTTTTTCTATTTTTTGAACCATTCCAACGTAAAAATTTGTATGCACATAGAAAATTAATTGATATCGAGTTTTATGGATAGCCACCTTATCTCAATATTCATAGTTGGTTTTGTAGTTCAAGAAAAACAAGACCGTGATGTTGTGTCATGAAGTGGTTTACAGAGAACCTACTCAGTTGTCCATAAACTTAAAACCTCTCTTTAAAGCTTTACATACCACTTTATATGTGAAGCTCAATAAATCTAGTAAAATATAAAAGTAAGTTTTCTATGTTTTATTAATTTTTAAGTATCCATGGAGAATAACTTAAGAGAAAAATTCTATTTTTCAATATTTATACTTTTGTTTTAGAATAGATGTTTTAATTATTTTTGAAAATGTTCCAAAAAAGAAATGAATGGAAAGAATTTTGTTGAATTTTTTAATTTTCCCATGAAGTTGTTGAATGCCATGCCTAACCAAATCTATGATACCATCCTTCTGACTTCACGATAACCGCCCATCCAATCCAAACGCCCCAACCATAGTCCCCTGAGATTAAATGTCACCTGACCATTACTCTTGGCAGAGCAACCCTAGTGCAACCATGACCTAGTTATAAAAGACTTGGGATTGAACAAAAGCCAATATTTGTCATGTGAATACAAAATTTACCCTTAGGTTGTCTTTGTTCCATATCTTTCAAGAAGGATAGGCTCTTTGTGGTCTTGTTTGTGGAGATTTTATTCAAACTATTTACTGCAAGTAAAATCATCATCAACGGGTAGACCATGGATCCATGAAATGAATGCAACACCTTCAACACTTCATCATTCACTAAAGTATGTATACAACAGTAAAGTTTACATGATAAAAGTTGACCCTAAATTTGAACAGTGTTTACAAATTGAAATGGGAAAAAAGGATTCTCTTAGAACATTGAAACCAACTAAAAAATTTGAACCTTTATAAGTTGAGGATGGAGATAAGATATTTCTATTCATGATAAATTCATTGGATGATGATTGGGGACCCTTAGATTTCATACCTAGATTAAATGAGGAATACAAGATTATACAACCAAAATCATGAAAAGAGAAAGAAGTTTCCATGAAATCAATACAATTTACCACTAAGGCATCAAAAGCATTTGAGTCTATAAGTTTTAGCATAAAAAAATTACACATCCACATATGGTGAAAATAATCATGACAAATCATCTTCTTTGAGAGAAATGAAATCCATTTATGGAGGATGCTATCAACTTTTGAAACAATGCAACTATAATGGAAAATAGTGTTGTGTTAAAGAATAGGACATTTGTGTCCCTATAGAGCTTAACACGTTGGAAATAAAAATATTTCTTGGCTATTATCCTTCAAAAACATCAAAAATCATTTCACTTAATCAATAACATTAGTTGTTACTCCTTGTCATTTGGCAGTTGTAATATCATAACATACTCACTACCATGCATGGGGGTATAAACTTGGATTTATGCAATGATATTCCATTTCATAAGGAGTAGCATAGCATCATACATATAGGCTCATCTTTTTCCCTACACTTGGGGGAAAAGGGTTAGATATCCTTGTCCTAGGTGTATTCCTTCTAGCAGGGGATCCCTTTTGCATCTCTTATAATGTCAATGTAGCAAGTACACTAAAATTTTAAGGGGGTCATATAGTCCCTTGCTCAATGTTTGCATAGGAAATGGCCCCTTCTTAGTGATTATATAATACATCTCCTAGGAAGTCTGACCATGTTAATCAAATTGTGTCATCTTTAATCTATTTGACATATCCCTTTTGTGGTGATAGGCTTGATGTCCCATAATAGTTTGACCTTTCTTGGCATATGATGTTTCTCTTAGTGGTAATACTATGGCTAGTATTCCATAAGGTATAATATTATATTCCTTGACTTGTTCTCTCTTGGTGATAATGCCATTTGTGATGTTCCCTAACATGTAACCTTTCATGAATTGAACAAAGCCCCTTTGGTTATTACCTTTTGTGGTGATGTTATTACATCCCTTGAGATTTTAAAACTTATCATATTTGTCCCTTATGATGCTAAAAATTATAATATTCATCCCCCATGATGTTAAATCTTATCATATTCATGGAACCTAGCATAATATAGCTTTCTAGATATGTGAAAACCTTTTTATTTTATGGAACCTGGCATAATATAGCTTGCTAGCCATGTGTAGCTTATTTTGCTTCACTTTATTCATGGGAGTTAAACTATCATTCTCACTCCAAAAGAACTAATAAAGTTAACAAAATTTATCAAATAAATATTAGAATAATGCATTAATAAAAAAATAACTTACATTTAATTCATAATGAAA
>VDFB02355369.1:99061-149782 GCA_007258455.2 Sequoia sempervirens | reverse complement strand
GTCAGAAAATTGCAGGAAACAGATTGAATTTGAAAAAAGATCGTGGGAAATATTTTACAGATGTTTGGGCGACCATAAATCGAGCACAAGATACCAGAAATCACGTCAAGAAGACCTTGAAATCGCGGGCAGAAGTTTGCAGAAAATCGCATCCCCAAGAATGAAGAAAACGCGTCCAAAAAGAAACTCAGTCATGCGGCCAGTAGATGAAAAAATCTGGAAGAATAAAGAACGAAAGTGTTGGCGCCCAGGAAGAACACAAGAACGCGCGACCAAAGCAACACTCGTTCAAAAAAATTTCAAAGAAAAAAAAAACGCGTCTCAGGGACACACACGCGCGGCCAGTATTTTGCAGAAGTCGTGCAAGCAAGATCTGAACAGAAGAAAGCACGGGATTTTCCGTAAACAAAGAAACGTGACCATAAATGGCGAACACCAACACGCGTTTTTCACAGAAACCCTTTTCAGAAGAGCCACGAAATCCAAAATAATTGTCGAATAATGCCCTTCGAAAAATTCTCAAATTCTTCAGATGACACACCAGGAAATTACCAGAAAGAATTTTCAAAAAATTTTGAAACAAAATAATTTCGAAAAAGAAATTATAAATTGTTTGAAAAAAATTTATTTCCTGTGCTCTGATACCATATTACGCAAGTAATTGGTAAATTAATTGATGTATTAACAATGAGCAAGACGCTCAATAAATAGTTTACAAGATTTACAAAAACTGGAAAGTTTCTAAAAAGAAACTCCAGATAAGATCGGAGACGATCTTATCTCTATCTTACAATATTTTACAATATTGAGCATTAATAAATAAATAATAAACATTATTTTAATATTCCCCTCTCTTCCCAGTCTATTTTGGCCTTTTCAGTCTCCATTCCTTTTCTATGTGCATCTTCTATTTTGGTTAGCCCCTTTTTCCAACTAGGCAGACTTGCCTTTTCCATTTGAGTTCCTTTCACTCATAAACTTTCTCATTGAACCTTTTATTACTTGCAAGATATCTTTCAGGTTTATTCAGGATTTCTATTTCTTTCACTTTTTGATTTGATTTTCCTACTAGGGTTTTAAGCTTCCCTCTTGGTTCGGATGTTGCATTATGTGTTGGCTGTGAGATCCCTATGGAATCACCTGTGTTCTTCAGTGTTGATCCTCTTCTCAACGTCATTATTAAGTATGTTGAGATTGCATCCTCTCTCCTGCAGCCATCCAGTTTCTATGGTGGCTATTTCATTATCTCTGAGTTAAAAATGCTTAATAATCAGATTTTGCCATACTCACCCATTCTCCATGATCGTTTCCATTTGGAGATTTAAGACTGTCTACGACATTCTTGTCTTCTATATAAGATATTGTAACTCTTTTCATAACTTGCTAGATTTCTCTGACAATCATATTAGAATAAGGCAATCCAATGTTGATTGCAACAAAAATTAGAAAAGTATACTGATCTGCTTCTGCTATCTAACTTGATCCTTCTCTTTTTAACATTTTCTCTTTGATATCTCTTCACTAGATCTTTTCCATGACTTTTCAGTTTATGTTCTCATGGCTCCCTTGTGAGACTGCTGAACACTAGAAGGTGTAGAAAGCAAAGCAGCTGTCTTAGAGGGCAAATAAACTTGGTCTATGTCAGGCACATGCAATCAGATAAAGAATGCCATACCAATGAGCCTACCACTGTTGTGCCTCATTCCAAGGATGACAATGCAGAGGAACTTCTTTGAGTCTCAGAGCCCATCTCTCTTCATGCTGCTCCAAAGCATCAAAAGCTTCACCAAATTTGACAAACAAATGAGAATATGCCAAAAACAACCATACTAGCAGTACATGAAATCATGTAAATGAGCCTCCACCGAGGGCATATGGAGGAAATATTGATGATGGAAATTTCTTGTCCACGTCCTCAATGGTAGAAGGGGCATGACTAACCATCATGATTCTTCCTGTTACAGGTCACCTTGAGAAAGGAACACTGGGACAAGCTTGAATCTTAATAGGCTCAATCCAGCTGCCAATCACCAGAATATTTAAGGGGAAAATCTGAATATTTCTCCCATCCCAACCCACCAGCAATTGGAAAATTCAGCTGGAATGGAAACTAGACTGGCCAAGTAACTTTGTGTCAATTCAAATGTTGAGGACGAATGTATGAAATGAGGAAATTTTTGAGGCCTCAAGACTAAGGATCTTTAAACCTGGAGAATCTTCTGGACATGCTCATCAGGAGAAGATATCGTAAAAACAAGTCATGCTGGTGAAAATCAAGCATACCGGGCTTGTAAAAGACCATCTTAACAGTCTACTTAGCATTGTGGAGAACCTGAATGGAAGAACTAAGACATAAGACATATGCTCTGAGCTTATGGAAAGTAGGCAACTTTTCCAAGCCCAAAACATGATTCTGACACCCTCAATGAGCACTTGAGTCAAAATCAGTTAGATGGCTTCTTTCTGCAAGGAGATGCAAACTCAAATCAAAATCAGTTATAGCCAGCTTTTTTCCGCAAGGAAAAAATAAACTCAAATTACAAGACTATATAGCCTGATTTTTTAAGCACAAGGCTCTGCCATTACTTCACTGAATTATTTTCTGGCTTATCTTCAACAAGAGCTCCATAACTTTTGCACACACCTTTGATTTCAGTAAGACGAAATTAAGAAGCTATGAAAGATAAAAGATCATATGGATTTCATTCTGACAACCCTAAAAATTATGAACAATGGTTCCGGGAACATGAAAAGCCATGTCCATATTATTGGCCTGCCACTGAGTCCACTTGACATAGAGAAGCATGTTGGGTCCAAAGATACTGAGCCATACAAGGAGAAAAGAAGGAAGTAGAAGATTAATTCCTAATCTTCTGATCGGGTTTCATTTGCTGTTGTAATCTTGTTTTGATGCTTGTCCGGCTGTTGTTATCTTGTTTTCCTATTTGTCCTATAATTGCCAATTTTCTGGTTGGCTATCATTTGCTGTTGTATCTTGTTTTTCTGTTTCTCCTTTATGATTGTGGTTGAGTCCGATCAAATAATGTAAAAAGTCCTCACTTCTGCTGCAAAAATGATATCCTGTTGACTCGCTCGGGCTACCTATTATCTCGTATGCTTTTCTGAACTTAACATATATACACTTCATTTAGCCAAAAAACAAAGGTTCCCATGGCAATGAAGAAAATTTTCACAATCTTCCTTAAAAGTGACTCATAAATTATAAAACATAGAAGGCAATAATAGCTACTTCATAACAGGATGAATCAAACAGAAATATGATGTTTCCACAGTCCATAATAATTTTTGAACAACTTTTCTGCATTAAACTGTGTTAAGTGAGTAATAAAACCAACATTTTGGATCATACTACATGATCCATCATCAGGATTAGAAGAATATGTTAAAAAATTGCAAGGTTAAGCACATATAAATATCAATTAAGGAGAGAAGGAAGGAAAGGCCAACATGAAAAGGAAAACAATACAAAATAAAGGAGAGCAAAAGATCATAGAGAAAAAGGAAAAAATAGTGAGCCAAAAAGTTAAAAACGTAAACAAAGCAAAGATTACAGAAAACATAAAAAATATAACAATTATATATGATAGTAAATACAATAAGGAAATTATATATATCAACATATATGTAGATATATGTAATAATGAACATATAAAATAAAATAAATTGAAAATTTATAAAACAACAAATAACATAATAATATATAATCAATACATAATTGAATATAAATATAAATAGCATGAATATAATTTAATATAAGCAAAAGAGTGGATATTGGCATAGTGTTACGGTTTAAATGTGTTGTTCTTGCCACCAAGATCCAAACCCCATTGGGTTGTTACTGTTGAGTGTTTATGTTGGGGATGAGGTCTCATGTTTGTGACCTCACCGGTTCATAGCTCAAGGTCAAAAGTGTTTAACCCTTTAAAAAAGGAGCATCAAAACAAAATATTAAAAAATAAGAATGAACAAAAAAACAAAAGAAAAACAAACACAAAAGATAACAAATGTAGAAACACTCAACATACATTAAGCTAAAGCGGAATATATATAAGTATAGATATATGTGTACATGAACAGGTATCATCTAAATATATATGCATATCAAAATAAGAATAACAAAAGAGAAGAAAGGCAAGGACACAAAAACAAGACTAGAGGACAAAAACAAGAAGAGGAAGAAACAAGGCAAGGAGTGAAAACAAATGACCAAAGGGGAGTTAACGAAGAGGAAGCAGCACATGACGAGTACACGGACAACCACTCAAGGAGGGAGCAAGGAAAAAGAGGAGGGGAAGGACAAGAAAGCAAAGAGGACACAAAGCAAGAAACAATCAAGACAAAGGAGTGCCTTGGTTTCTAAGATGGGCAAGCAACAATTTCCAACAGACACTCAAATTCCAAGCATCATCCGTATTTAGATTGGAGGGGTGGTTGTCAATTTTGATGGCTTCCAAGAGTTTTCCTTTGAAAAAGTTAGCTTCCTTAGCCAGGATATGAGAATCTTCTAGAAACAGGAGTGCTCAATGAGGGCTAACTCAGCGAAAGAGTCATGTCTACTATTGACACTATGTCATGTCCCCCGAAATCGTAACACTAAGATATAGAATATTGAAAAGCAAGTAAATAAATAAAATACATACTAAAATATGTAAAAAAGAATATTAGCAATTACAATTATAATTATCATAAGATAACATTATAATTATAATTATCTAACATAACAATATAAATATCAACAATACCAAATAAATATTAACCATTTGATATTATTTTTATTATGATATAAAATATACATAGAAAATAAATATAAAACAAGGAAACATAAAAATATATTAATAAACATAAACAATATATATATATATATATATACACATATTGAATGGACCGTGTTAGTTTTATGATCAGATTAATAGCACAGAAATTAATTTAATTCAAAAATCAGACACAAGAACACAGCAGATACCTTGGGAAAACCCTCCTCTTGAGGGAGAAAAACCCAACAACAATATATCTCTGATATATTGAATCAATACAATAATGATCTCCTTACAAGAGGCCAAGAATCAGGCCCAAATACAAGCACCAATAGTTGATGCAACACAGCAATACAAGAAGACAATTTGCTGATGAAAAACTCAGTCTCTAAGAATATCGAACTGTCTTGTGAAGAACTCGCACTTGATGAAGGATGAACTATGATAAAATCTAAATGCTCAATAATGAATTTGCCATCGAGTATATATACAATATGAGGGGAGAGGTTGCGTCTCTTCAATGCATCAAGTCGGCCACCTTGAAACATCACGTCATCAATATCCAAGAAGTCGGCTACCTTGACATTCATGCCTCCTCAATATTCACATTATATCAAGGTCGGCCTTGATAATAATATTAATCGTGCCTCTTCATTATAACATGTCAGCCTTGATTAAATAATATTTCTTTAGTATATTCGTGCCTCTTGCATAATCACACCTTTTCATAGAAAGACGTTTTCATATAAATTAAATAGCCCTTAGGCTATATTTAATTTATCACAAGAGTAAGGAGATCGTTGGAAGAAGCAACCTGACACTACTAATAACATCAACACTCCCTCTCAACTAGGGATGATACTTCCAGCTGCACAAGACATATCACCTCATCGTGATGTCTACCACTATGCCTACAACCATAAGTGAAAAGAAGAATATCACCTCATCGTGATATCAGATATCACCTCAACATGATATCAACCATAATGGCTACAACCATGTATGGTATGTACAAGTGTTCATCACTTGCGTGATGTTGTCACCTCAACATGACTTTCACCATAACTCTCCCAGAGGGTGAAACACAAGTACATGAAAATCATCATGGACTCTCTCACGTGATGTTGTCATGCAGTCACACACATGACATCCACCATGGCTCTCCCAGAGGGTGGAATCAAGGGATTTCACCTCGAACTTCTCTTACAGAGAAGAACTCATTAATCAAGGGATTTCACCTTGAACTTCTCTCACAAAGAACTCGTTAAAGAGGATCACTAATATTGAGACTCCTTCTCAGTTAAGGCTGTATTCTCCACCATACCAAGCTTATCTCGAAAGTACACAAACTTTATCCTGGAGAGTGTCTTGGTGAGAATGTCTACCGTCTGCTCATCAGTGCTAATATACCTCAACTGTATAGCTTTCCTCAATACCATATCTCTAATATAATGGTATTTGATCTCAACATGCTCGGTTTTGTCATGAAACACAGGCTTGACAGAAAGCTTCACACGGCTCTAGTTATCACAATGAATGATAGTAGGCTCCATTAATTGTCCAAACAATCTTGCAAGGAGCTTACGAAGCCACACTGCTTCCCCAGCTGCCACACAAGCTGCAATATACTTTGCCTCTGTTGTACTCAATGCTACAGATGACTGTTTCCTGCTGCACCAAGAAATCATAGCAGATCCCAAACTGAAGTAACATCCAAAGGTGCTCTTCGGATCAGTAACACTCCCTGCCCAATCAAAATCAGTATAACCATGCAACTTCAAGTCTGTATCTGAAGAATATCTCAACCCATATCCAACTGTGCCACACAAGTATCTAAAGATATGTTTGGTTGCAACAAGATGTATCTGTCTCAATTCACACTTGAACTGACTAAGTGCACTCACAGCATAACAGATATTTGGTCTAGTGTTAACTAGATACATCAAGGACCCAATCAACTGTGCATATAGAGGATCCACCAGATCTAAACTAGCTGCAGCCTCCTTAAACATCTTCTCCAGATTCAGTAAACTCCCTCTGAATCTTCAAGTACTTGCATCAACCTTCTGACCTCTTCGTCCAAGATTGCCTGCAACACTTGCCTACGCACACCTCTGGTACTGTAGAGAATTCAGGATTGTCCTCCTCAACCTCATCCAAGATCACACTATTCTAAAATAAGTTTGCGGAGCTACCAATATCAAATCCAGATGACTGTCTTGTGCAATTCTTATCTCAGCAGTTGAAGGGATCCTCTAAGGATTTAGCACCTAGCCTTGCCATACAGTAATCTTCACTTCTTCTTAGTGAGTTAACTAACTCCCTCTTGATCCCTGCTTCAGAGATTGCAAAGAAGACTTCTGGTAGTGAACTACCTCTAGACGCCAACTCAATCCCATAGCTGCAAGTAGTGACTTCATGCTTGATCATTTCTTTGGTTGGCATGACTTCCTCACAAGATGCCTCAAGCTTTTCATTACTAAGCAATCTCTCATCACCTTCTTGCTCCTAGATCCATCCTGGAAGCATTAGAGAGAGATTACTAAAAATTTTATAACTATCCAAAGAAATATCAAGGCTAGAATCATACAAGGTTTACTATCTCAGGTTATAGCATAAATACATAAGAATTTATGAACACTATTAAAACATGAATAAATAAATCAACCTAAAAGACAAATATATTAGAGGATCAGAATGAAGGGATAGAGAAACTTATCTTTATTGAATTCTGATAAAACTCTTTCTTCCATCTTTTACTCCTCTCGAGAGTGCTAAACTAAGCACAACAAAAGATAATCTGCACAACTACAGATCTCTTGATTGCATTGGCAGTTAGCATATAGAACCAACTCTCTCCAAGAGTTCAAGGCTCTAACACAGTTCATGCATTAGAGAATGATAACGATGTGACCAACTAATCACCATCAAAATTGCAATTCTCTTTTTATTTCAGAGTCACACTCAAAAATCTTCACAACCAACATGAAATAACTTGCAATAAATGAATTCTTCAAAGGAACTTGTTGATGTGTTTTTCGTGACCGCACCAACGCAGAATAAAGTCGCCAACAGCTACCCTATCCTCTCTTGATCAAAGTATCCAGCACGCTAAGATTGCGAGAGAGTTCGTGCGTTCAACTCCAAGGTTCCTTCAATGCGAATAGTCTCAGTTGGCTCGATGTGATTTGCTAGTATTTCAAGGGGACTTACGGAATTGTTCGGCAGCGGAGTAAGGAATTCAAATGCTCGAAAGATTTGTCTATGAAGTTCTTGTTTCCTAAACTAACCAGAAAGTATTGAATTTAAAGTGGTTACAGGGTTTAAAGAGTCTAAATCTATTCTAAGTGTGGGATATGGAGCTCAACTTCAGCAAACTTCAACCAAACTTCGCTTGCCTCACGGACAAATTCCATGAGTCGCAATCTTCAGAGGAGTAGTTCAAGGTGTTCGATCACAACTTAGCATGAAAATACCATCACAACGACGCATATAGACATACAAATCATGATCGAAGTTAAGTGCATGATATTCCAGTTGACCACACAAGGCGCATTCACCATCAACGAACACACTAGTGGTATGGATAGACGAAGTTTGCTCAAATTGAAGACCACATTCCACAATTCCTATCTACTACATGCATGAAATGAAATTACGCTACTTGAAGTAGAAGGGATGAAGAAACCTCGCTAGCTATCCATAACAAAGATGAATTTCACCATCAATGAAAAGATCTTTTATTATGAAAGTTTTACACGACAATCTCTTACAAAAGTTTTCAAAGGAAAACTTTCCTTCTCCTCCAACTACACAATCAATCTAAACTAAGCTACTTCTAAGTTGTCCCTCTACTTTATGTCTACTGTCTAACTCTAAGCTAATTCTACTAAGATACAAATGAGGGGGACTCCCCCTTTTATAGATGGCCCAGTCCAACGGACGGGTCAGATTACAATCGGCTGGATAGCCCAGATTATGCCACCTCAGCCCTAAACAAGATTCGCCCTAAAAACCGCCACCAAGAGGAGTGGGGTAATAAATGAGCCATTAATGGCCACCATCTTCTAGAAGATTCCCGTTTGTAGACACGTTCACACTGTTCTCGATCTTCTTCTTGGCGTTGTTCTTCAACTTCTTCTTTGTCACTTGAGTTATACTAAGTCTCAACGCTTAGCCATTTTACGCAACTTTTCTTCCTTCAAGGTTGAAATGTAATCGTGGAGTACTTGCTTCATCACCTTGAGTCATCACCGCTTGGTCTCGACATTCCTCCTGCAAAACAAGCAAGGAGAAGAGTATTAGAACACTTCATAATATAAATTCAACCTACTTACCAGGATTTTCACGCTCTAACTTCCAAGCGTTCATCGCCTTCACTAGCCAACTTTTGCCTTCTTCATGATTCTTCATGCCTTAGCCAAATTTCAACTTCCTGAGGGCGCATTTTAGAGATGCATTTTAAGATCATCTTTTGAAGGTGTTCACTTCAACTGCATCTTCTTCAAGAAATTTATTCCACTAGCTGAAGCGTTGACAATTTTGATTTCATTCATCTCCGGCTCAGGAAGATTATCTTCACAAAGAATTTGAGCAAATTCACCTAGGCAGTTCCTTTCAAATTCATTGTCTAGAGGATTTTACCTTGAAAACACATTTTCTTCACATTTGCCTTAGAAAATTTTAAAATTTCCCTTAGGAAAATTCATAGTTTGAGCACCGATCAAATTCTTCATGCTGAAGGCCCCAACGAACTGTGGAAGACTTCGAAATCCATTCCTCATCGCAAACGTCCAGTACCCAGAAGAAAATTTTCTTCAAAATGTATCGAATTCATGGGTGCACAACGAACGGGTTCATTTAATTTTCTTGAATTTTGAACCTTGGAAAAATAATTTTTTAAACAAATTTAATCCCGTTCTTCACATCTGTGAACATTTCTTGTTGCTCTGACTTGGAAATATTTTTAATTCGTCCTGCAATGCCAATATCTTCTGACTTCATCTCTGGAAAATTTATTCGTGCTTCAAGAAGAATTTCATCACCTCCATGTCTAGGCGTATTTTCTAAAATATTTTGCCTTAGAGAATTTTTTTGAATCACTTTGAAAATTTTGCCTGTGAGAAAAAAAAATTTCTTTCATCCATGTTCATTTGCCTATGAGAAAAATTTTACTTCTTCCATGCTCATTTGCCAGTTGTGAAGAAATTCACTTTCAATGTCCATTGCCTTGGGCGCATTTTATACTTCATGAGGAATATATTTTCTCTTAAATTCCTACGCCTAGCACATTTAAATTCCCACACCTAGCACATTTAAATTTTTTTCCCCTTTACACTTCACTTTAGGCGCATATCATGTGTGAAGAGGGACAAGCTTTCAACGCCTAGCACTAATCATCTCACCCCTTACCTTGTTTACCACCTTACACTTCACCTTAGTCGCATATAGCATATGCAAGAGGATACGCCTAACAATTTTATCCTTTAATTTTACTTTCACACTCTTCATTCACCTTTTATTGACTTCAGCTTGGGCGCATATCACATCTCATGAAGGATAAACACTTTGAATGCCTCCTTGTGACCTTTTGACTTCCTTCTTTTGTCTTCACATGGCCTCTTTTGGGCGCATTTGAGCCTAGGAGGAGGATGGGCGCATATAAGAGGGTGAGAGGGATTTAAAATTTCCAACGCCTAGCATGTGACCCTTCATCTCCCTCGATTTTGTCTTCACATGGCCCCATTTGGGCGCATTTAGGCCTAGGAGGAGGATGAAAGTTGTTGACTCCTTTGACTTCTTTCTTTTTGGGCGCATTTGAACGTGCATGAAGGATGGGCACATTTGGGGCCGGGGGTGGAGGATATTTCCATGCCTTAGAAATTTTTGCTATCAACTCTCTCAATGTGGGCACATTTTGATGGGTGAGGAGGATGAAACATGTTGACTTCGTTGACTTGCTATCCTTCTTGGGCACATTTTGCCATAGGAGGTGGACGAGTTTTATACTTAGAAATTTTTTCTTGGACATCTTTGCTTCTTCATCAAGCAGGGTGCATTTGGCCATGGGTGAAGGATGAACTGCTGACTTAGAAAAAAATTTAGCATCTTGTGCTTGAGGGCGCATTTCACCTGTGGTGGAGGATGAAGTTCCAAACTCAGCCATTTTTCCTCGTTCTTGCCAGCTTCTCCATGCCTTACTATAAATAGTAGGTTTCTCAATTCTTGCATCTCCAAAGCTCAGAATGATTTGAAATTTTGAACGTTGGATCCTCACAACTTTGTTACCCTGTTGACACTGCTATTCTGAGTTGGCCTGCTAAAAATAGCATATTTCTGAAGGTAGTTTTCTATTTATAGTAACTGCCTGCTTCTGATACCTCCACAACTCCGTTTGATTTGAAATTCGAATGATTCGCTCCTCACCACGTGACCTGTCTGCTGACATCGGCGCCTGATGCTGACTTTCTATTTTTAGCCTGTTTCCAAAATGACTTACTATAAATAGTAAGTGCTCTGTTTGTCTTCAAATTTTACCAGCAAATAGCTTGAAGGATGTTGATCGCAGTGGTATACACCGGTTTTCGAAAATTCAGACTTTTTACCCCTTTTTTCAAGCCCCGAAGCTGGAAACCCTAATTTGTTTTGCATGCATATCAAATGATCTTCGTTTGTTCTCATTTCTGCTGCATTGCGATCAGCTCGTGATTCTAAAGTTTTGGGAGGCGGCTGTCGAGACGCACCTGCTAAAAATAGTAAGTTCCCAAATGAGTGACCATCTCCGTTTGCATGTCACATCACTACGTAGCTCTCAAAAAACCCATAAGGAATATGTCGACATGCAAAGGAAACCCTGACATGCAAACCCTAAAAAAAGCCTCTGAAGGCTGAACTCTGAAAGTTGTCGTCTCACTTTGCATGTTATACCATCGCGAAGGTATCTAAAAACTCAGAAGGAAACTCCAGACATGCGTTG
Source organism: Sequoia sempervirens (assembly GCA_007258455.2). Taxonomy (NCBI): domain Eukaryota; kingdom Viridiplantae; phylum Streptophyta; class Pinopsida; order Cupressales; family Cupressaceae; genus Sequoia; species Sequoia sempervirens. The sequence continues at coordinate 138,031 of VDFB02355369.1, read as the reverse complement.
AAAAACTCTGCATCTAAGCCCTGAAATCTACTTCGGAAGCTGAACTGCTAAAAATAGTAAGTTGTCGGTTTCAGCTCAAATTTTGCACACAAGCAGCTTGATGTGTTCTGAATGCAGTGTGACTGTTAAAACTCCGAAAGTGTCAAGAAAATGTTCTAAATTTCACACTTACTAAAAATAGTAAGTAGCCAGAGTCTGATGACATTTCAGTGGAACCCTGCTGGAAGCACACTGACCTCAATGTTAGTCTCTATTTTCAATTTATTCACCTTGCATCGACCTCGGACTGACCAGGAAAGTACAAACCCTAATTTTCAGACTTGGCCAAAATTCAAGTTTAAACTCAATGGCGGAGACATCCCTCGAAAGGCAGACACCAGAAAAGAGACCGAAAGAGAGAGAGACAACAAGAAAACCAACTAAAATCAAGCCAAAAGACCAAAACGAAGCAAAAATTAGGGGGTCCCCATTTGCAATGGGGTGATGTGTGAAATAGGTCACAACAGAACTTATGCTAGAGAACACAATTCAAGAGAAACCACTATCTCTCTTTACTAATTACAAGATTCAAATAAATGATATAACTCAGCAAACAAAGAATACTTATCTCTTTAAATATTCTGATGGATGTAGATACTAGACACAGTAAGATACGCTGCTCTTGCGCACAGATCAGCACACAACCTTCACGGCTTGAACACAGGCCCATGGCTTAGAATAGAAATTCCCTAGAATCCTTCAGAGGAGAGATCTCATCCACATCCGCAAATGAAGCATACTGATTAGGCCTGGTGGGGCAATCCTTTGCATAGTGACCAAACTTGTCACAACGAAAACATTGGACTTTGGAGAGGTCCCACTTCTTCTTGAATGCGGGAGCACCATCAGCTCCTTTATCTCTATTCCTCTTGAAATATCCTTTCTTTCCTCCTTTCCCCTTCTTCTTAGAGGATTGAGCGGAAAGAACATGAATGTCTTCATTTGTAGAGCTTCGACCAATACCTCTCGTAGCCAACCTAGACTCTTCTTGAATACAATCTGCCCTCAAACGATCAAACTTGGGAAGTTTCGATCTTGCACCGATTCCTTGAATGTAAGACTCCCAAGATGAAGGAAGACCATTAAGGGCAAGCATGATCAAATCCTTGACATCAACAAAATGATCAATAGAAGAGAGTTGATCTCTCAATTTGGAAATCTTCATGAAGTAAGCGATGACAGATTCTCCTTCCGCCATCTTCACATGATGAAGTTGTTGCTTTAATGCAAGTGCCCGGCTTGTGTTGTTGATTTCGTACATCTCCTCCAAAGTTTTAAACATCTCTCTTGCTATCTTCAACTTGGAGACAATAGGAACAATATGATCCTTCACGGAATCAACTAACATCTTCTTTGCCTTGATGTCTTTCTTCCTCCACTACAACTTCTCTTCTTCCCCCTCGGGTTCGGGAACTTTGGTCTTCACAAACTCAGCCAAATCATTCTCTTCCAAGGTGAGCATGATTCTGAACCTCCACGATGTGTAGTTGGATGCTCCCTCGAGTTTATCCTCGATTTTAAGACCATTCACCATTTTGACTAAAATAGAAATAGACAAAGATATAGAAGAGAATAGAGAGTATCGCTGCAATAACAAAATCTGATCACGATCTTCTTCAAACCCGCTTTGATACCATGTTAGTTTTATGATTAGATTAATAGCACAGAAATTAATTTAATTCAAAAATCAGACACAAGAACACAGCAGATACCCTGGGAAAACCCTCCTCTTGAGGGAGAAAAACCCAGCAACAATATATCTCTTATATATTGAATCAATACAATAATGATCTCCTTACAAGAGGCCAAGATTCAGGCCCAAATACAAGCACCAATAGTTGATGCAACACAGCAATACAAGAAGACAATTCACTAATGAAAAACTCAGTCTCTAAGAATATCGAACTGTCTTGTGAAGAACTCGCACTTGATGAAGGACGAACTATGATTAAATCTAAATGCTCAATAATGAATTTGCCATCGAGTATATATACAATATGAGGGGAGAGGTTGCGTCTCTTCAATGCATCAAGTCGGCCACCTTGAAACATCACGTCTTCAATATCCAAGAAGTCGGCTACCTTGACATTCGCACCTCCTCAATATTCACATTATATCAAGGTCGGCCTTGATAATAATATTAATCGTGCCTCTTCATTATAACATGTCGGCCCTGAATAATTAATATTTCTTTAGTAAATTCGTGCCTCTTGCGTAATCGGACCTTTTCAAAGAAAGACGTTTTCATATAAATTAAATAGCCCTTAGGCTATATTTAATTTATCACAAGAGTAAGGAGATCGCTGGAAGAAGCAGCCTGACACTGCTAATAACATCAACAGACCAAACCCTTAATGCTGGCCAAGTTTGTAACTTTGTGGACATACACAAAGTCATAAAGATATAATATGAAGCGATAATGTTTTATGACTCACAATTAATATTATAAAAGGCAGCAATGATTCATTTAAAAAGACAGCCACATAATTCATTAAAGCAATGTTGAATAAGACCAAAAGTCTTATTTGAAAAACCAAATAAGGACTGACCGTTATTAATGTGCAGTGCAAGCAAAGTAAAATAGATGCGATAGATATAAGACAAAACTGACAGGGGTGCGATTAAGTTTGTAAAGGCTGTTTTTCATATGAGGAGGTATGATCTTATTTGTGAAATAAAACAACGATCTGTTTGAAATATTATGGGAAGCGATTTGGTTAAGAATCATAATATACCATAAGGAGTGATGAAATATTATTGGGTGTTGTGATTAAAGTTTAATAAGATGGCAATTAAAGTTAAGAAGAGGTGCCATTTGTTGAGGGGTTGTGTCCATAGTAACAGGTCACGTATACTCATAAAAGATGTCTCCTTTGAAATGGATATAAAGGGAGGAAGTTAAGAAATGTATAGAGGCAGGTGGATCATTATAGGAGGAAAAATAAATATACTATCTACAGCCAGAATAATATCGTGGCTGATAAAGGAAAGAAATAACTGCAGACAAAACAGCAGCAACATCGAATGGATAAGGATAGAAAATGGACATGCAAAGCCATTTACAAACCAACTGACCAGTTCCTGTTTTCCTCTCTCAGCATGTTGTCACAAGGATCAACATTATGGTATTGGTTATAGACAAAAATGCAAGAAAAAAAAGGTCAAGCTCTTATTCTATCATCTTCACTTAAAATGTTGGAATTTAGATAATTGAAAACTTTGCTAATATGGTGGACTAAACAAAAGGATTAAGAAAATGATTTGAATGTTCAAGTTCAACAACTGTGACAGTGTTTTCCATTATAACATTGCCTATAGCTTAGAGCTATACAACACAATAAGAATGATCCACAGCTTGAAATTCAAGCTGTATTTTGAGTAATAAATTTCAACAACACATGAAATACAACAGACTTTTCAGATGGGTTCAATTCTATGTTCCGCAGGGACATGTCCTCAGGGAAATCCCTGATGTCCCTGTAACCAGGACATTTGGCTGTGACAGTGTTTTCCATTATAACATTGCCTATAGCTTAGGGCTATACAACACAATAAGAATGATCCACAGCTTGAAATTCAAGCTGTATTTTGAGTAATAAATTTCAACAACACATGAAATACAACAGACTTTTCAGATGGGTTCAATTCTATGTTCCACAGGGCCATGTCCTCAGGGAAATCCCTGCTGTCCCTGTAACCAGGACATTTGGGGATGCAGGGACAGTTAGGAAATATCCCCAGGGCCGCCCCCATGAAAAGAAAACATTGGGGAACATCTTGGAAACGCCAAGAAAAGGATAGGGGAAAGCAGGCCATCCCCAGGACACCCCTGACCTTCCCAGTGACAGATAGCTGTCCCCTGCAGCCCAGCACTCTAAAAATTTCTTAAAAAACATAAACAATTTTGGTATACTCGATTCTGATTGCTTTATAGACCCTGAACCTGAACCTGCAGCTTATGATCTCGATGACTTGTTAAAAAAAAAAACTCAAGCAAAGCCAGCCATCTACTATTTGCCAATAGATAAAGAGAAAGTAGCTGCAAATTTGGCTGCAGGAAAACAAGATCAACAAAACCATTAGTAGTAGTTCACCTTAAAAGCATGAGTGAAGCTGCTACCACATGTTTTATTTTTAAGTTTAACCTTTCCAAATGCAAATTCTTGATGCAGTTACATCTCAACAAAGCTGGAAAATATACTTACATGGGGTGCTGGAAAATATACTTACATAGGTAGAAAATTGAAAAAAATGGAACATACATTTTTTTTCTGATTATTGGAAAGCAGAAAGTTTCCAATTATAATAGAAAAAAAGCTTCAACCTTTGTGAAAGATTTCAATGGATTTCTTGTTCATGCTGATAAGGACAGTTGTATATCAGTTTTTGACATAATGCTAAATGATTCTTCTTTACCGTTATTTACAAGCTGTGAAAACAACGGCATGATTGATTTGTATGTTGCAGCTGTTAAAATGTCTGTAAAGACTCATGATCAACAAACACAGACTGCGAATAAGCCATCTGTAAAAGGCTAAAAGCAGATGTATAGCTGCTATTGTGTGTTGAATTTCATTCTTAACCTTTCTAACATAAAATGCAAATTGTTTTAATAACTTGGTTATCTGGGTAGATCTGGAAGATATATAATTATAGAACCTAGTAATTATATAGATTAATATATATACATATTGAGAATGAAAGCAATGAAATTTTGTTAATTTGTATGTCTTCTCTTGTGAATTCTCAATTCAGCTCTAATATTGTGTAATATGGTGCTATAATATAATTGATGAATGCCTTCTATATAAATAATTGAAATTTCAAATTTCCTATATTTTTGAGATTTTCCCTATATTTTTAATTGTCGTCCCCTGAAAAAAGGCCTCCCATCCCACTATCCTGGAAATGCGTCCCACCGTCACCTGCCATCCACTTACTGGAAACTCCATAGAACATAGGTTTAATTCCCTCAAACCTTTATTAGATATGCACTCAACATCAAGATTGCCGAACAAATAGCATCCAACTGGGAACAAAGTCTGACATCACCTCTAAAATTCAATCTGGCTATCATTCCTTTGTCCTTATTGCAGTTAATAGATGCCAACTACAGGATGATTATGACAGGCAAGACACTCAAACATAGGTATAAGAACACTATTGAGAGAAATTACAAAATAACTTTTATAGTATATTATCAAAATAATGGAGTTTACTATTATAAACATTACCATATGCTATCTATTCATAGGTTTATGTTGTGAAGCAACTGGAATTGCTTAATTACATTATAAAAACAAATTAAGGTTAAGCTGCATCATAGTTAAAGAAAATAAATAGAAATAAATACAATAAGTCAAAAGATATGGTCTATACCGGTGGGATCAATGAGTTTCAAGTTATCCACAAGGATTCAGTTCTTAGCTCTTGTGGTTTGGCACAAAGGAATTCGGCAGAGGGCAAGTCCCATATGTATGTTGGAAGAAAAAGTTACCTCTCAGACCTAGAAGCTTAGACGAAGAAAAATAAGGATTCCCATGTATGCAGTGCATAAATTGTGAGAATCTTCCATAAACCACCATTGCCAACAAAAATAAATAAATACATTATGTGTCTATAAAATTCATAAATTAAGTTGGACATCTCTTGTAAAGTGAAAAAGAACAACCCAATCTTGTACAGGTTATCCCAGCTGCAAACAGCAGCCAGCATCACCTGTCCCAATAAAGCTCTGAATGTCTAGTTGATTCTTAGGCATAAAGCCTAAAACTCTGTTCCCCTTAACTTTCTAATATTTTATGTAGACTAAAAGGGTTGAATTTTTCTGCACCAAGTATATATATTGCCAGGTGTCGCTTCCTAACAAGAATACTTTGTTTACCACACCACAATATAAAGCCACTCTATATCAAGCATCTAGAATATGTTTGAAGGATATAAAAACTTGGAAAATTTAATAATATAATGTGCATAGAAACTTGATGGAGAAACTAAAAAATAACTGGCAAAAAACAAGCAATACTTCACTGAATATGAAAAGGAACATAATTTCAAAAGACACCTACCTATAAACAACATATTTGGCCTAGAAAGTATTGTAGTACAAACATAACAGGAAAAACTGATGTGACGGACAAATCATGTTAGCATATAAATAACTAGTTGTTTGATAGGAGCAGGAAAAAAGCTACAATATTATCAAAGGAGAATTTAGTTAAATTACATAATCACAGAAACTGACCTAAATGGGGCCACCACTAATTAGGGTGCTTTTTCTGCCGAATTTCGGTTCCAGGCCCCTAAGTGGAGAGAGCCTCTTGGCATCCTGCTTTGAGACAACATAAGTTTCATAAGCGTTTAAAACCTTACAACTCCATTCAAACTTTGCCGATTTCAAGAGGAAAGGAAAACAGTAGGAAGCAAATGATTTTGCAGATCAACTGAAAAGCAACCACTCTAGCTTTTCTTCAAGATTCATGTAGCTAATTCAGTAGAAAACTCCCTAGCTTAATAACCTTTGGTTTGTGGGAACTTCAGAGCTTTTTCTCATTAGCTAGTTGAGCAGTCTGATCATCTCCAAGAATATATACAAGGCGGTAGCTTGTGTACAGATTGCAACTAGAGTTCAAGCATGCCATGTAAACCTTTTACTAGCAAGATGTATGAAGAACAAGGTGAAATGTAAGCATCAAAAATAACAAGGCCAAATCAAACATTGGTAAGGCAGTTACCATGAAATACAGACAAAAAAACTCACGAGCCCCTGAGAGATAAACAGCTTATAGGCTAGGTTACTTGTCATGTAAGACATAGGAAGGCAACCATTATGAAAGCCAGAACAAAAAACCAATGAGCTCCATTGGGCTAAACATACTTATGAAGGGATAAAAGTACAGCTGGAGCATCATAAGAGACTGAGTCCCAAAACTCACTGAACAAGGATTAGTTTGGCTTAAAAATCTTCAGAAAGATTGAGTCACATTGCACATATTAATGTCAACCTTAAACAGCTGAATGATCTTCATAAAAATTATGATACATGGCATCTATTAATGTCAACCATTAATGTACAATCTAACAATCCAGAAGAGCATACCTTTCATAGAATATTGTTGTTGAAAACCCACAGACTTCTTTGGTGTAGCTTCACTAATACGCATAGGTCTTGAGGAGCAATAAGCACCATTCATTTCAGACATAGCTCGAGTTTTTTCGCTCTCCTCACCAAACTTGACAAATCCATAACCTTTGGAACGACCTGTGGTTGTGTCTACTACAACCTTTGCACTCTTAACAGATGGATATTGACTTTGGAAAGTTTCCTGCAGAACAATGTCATTCACCTCAGGAGCCAAGTCACCAACAAATATGGAATGGCCGCCACTAGTGTCAGCACGTCTCTCTCCAGCTCCTAGAGATGCCCAATTTAATCTAAAAGCCTGTTGGGCATTAGGCATGGGTGTGCCATTATAGGATTGCAAAACTCTTTCTGCAGACGCACGGGAAACAAACTCCACAAAACCATAGCCATCTGGTTGTCCAGTTTGCTTGTTCCGAATGACCTTCGCAGAAATAACCTAATCCAAAAGAAACAAATTAATTTGAATGTAAATAAGTATACTTTGCCTCCATCTTACTTGAAAAAACAACAAACCACTTGACTCCAACTGGATTTTCCAAATATTTTCCATATACACAAGATTAAAGGAATGTCAGAATATGCTACAACGCAGGAAGCACACCAGAATTTCAACATGCATAATTATTGAACAATGCAGTAGAAAGTTAAAACTTAAAACTGAACATACAGGATAACTGCATTCACGTTCAAGTTATCTACAAACACATAGGAGCTAGAAATAGATATGGTTTTGAATCTAGTGGTTACCAAAACTGCTCCATATTCAAATATTAATAAATTTATAATTGACAGAACCAAACACCTAGAGATCAACTTAGATGTGTAGGCAAAAAGTTTGTGACAATGGAATAGGAAAAAGTTAAAAATACTCAATTCAAATAATCAAATAGCATCATGAACACAGAACTGTAACAAGAATGTAGCAATTACTGAAATCATTTGAAATTAATAACGCAGTTCAACATATGACAGATATACGAAATAATCAGGCTAAAGTGAAAAACATGCTCATTGACAGAGCAGGAAATATGCCTGAATTGTGCACAAAATGGATAGCGAACACTGTGTGTTACATTGAGTTCCATGTGTTATTCAATCCCCAACAAGAACAGATAATTTGCTCCTTCAATTTATCTCAGCTAATAAGACAAAATCCAGGAAAGATACATAGCACTAAAGTTTGAAACTCCTAAAAAAAATGTGTCAGATTACAGAGAGTAGAAGCAAAATGTGTGAACACACAAAATATCTAGACAAGCATTTTAACATACATGGTATGGACTGACATAAAGTCCAAATATATACATACAAAAAAATTTGGTTATAGCTTGATTGCTTGGAATGGCATAAGATAAAATCATTTTTTTATAATTGAAGTTTTATTTAACAGAGAGTTTAAAAAATACAACAGTATTGCCTTCGAGACTCTGAATCATCCCCAAAAAGGGCACACAGGCAGAGAATGATTAAGTGGTAACAATAAATGAAATCCTATAATAAATTCACAAAAGCATTTGCATTGTTCATAACAGACAGAATAATAATGTTACATTTGGATTGATAAAAATGGGTATAGTAAATACAATGTTTGAACTATTAATGGAGATAGTGGGTATAATTTTTCCACAGTCCATGAAGAATAGTATGAATGTTTCTGGATTTAACTGTGTATACTTTTTTGAATCGATGTTTCAAATCACACTCAATGATCCATCATCAGGAAGGCAACACTGAGGAATAGGATTGCAGAATTGACCTTAAGAAGAGTTAAGGGGTATGAGAGGGGTGGAGGAGGCAGACAAGAAAATGAAGCATGAGCTAGAGAGGGTTGGACTAAAAAGATAGAAAAAACAAGAGAATAGTCAATTTAATTATAAAAAGAATTAATTACATATATAAATACAATTCCTTTAATTAATAAAAATAAAATATCACTTCTATTAATATGTAAATATAAGTTGTAAAATATGTTAAAAAACATATAATGAATATAAAATATATAATAGACAATTATAATGTAAATCTATAATAGTTTTATAGTTATTTCTATAATAATATCAAATATATAAGTCTATAACAATTTTATAGTTATATAGATTTATTATATATTATATATTATTTATAGATTTGTATGAAAATATAATATATATAGATTATATTACTATATATTTGAAATATAAAACTATAATTATTTTAATATACTTATATTTCATATTAAATATAAAATATTTCAAATATAATAAGTATTTCAAATAAATATATAAATAATATATTGATTATATTATAAAATAGTTATAGTTATAAAGTATGCAAAGATAAATATATACTGAATATACAAGGTATGATAGTATGTTTATTAGTTATAAAACATGTATATTTATAAATAATTTATTAGTTATATTATTTATAGATTGATTATCTATCTATTTGATTATTTGAGTTTATTATAAAAATATAATCATATGTACAGATTTATAATATAAATATACTACATAATATTCTTTATATAAATATAATTATACATATTATATAATAATATAATTAGATTTAAAAAATTAACTATATAATAATATAGTTAAAAATGGCTCCATTTTATATTCATAATAAACAATGGATATATATATATATAATGGTTTCATTGCTTAATACATATAAATTTATAATTATTTTAGATTTATATATAATTATGATTCAAAAAAGCATACATAGTTAAATCCAGAAACATTCATACTGCTAATGGAGATGTTCTTTATTACTGGCTAACAATGGTGTAACTATATCAGGATTCTTTTGTTTTCCAAGACTTATGAAAATTCCTATGGATGCATTTGTGGACACTGGATCGTCAAGATCACTTGCAAAGACAAATGCAATCCCTCTTGAATTCTAGAAACCCAGACCTGATATACCACACAGTTATGCCATCAATAGAGAACACATACAGATGGGAAGGTATGCTTAGGATGTGCGCATAGAAATGATGGGTAAAATGTTTGTCACTGACTTCATTGAATATAATGATCTAGAGGATGATGTTCTGTTAGGATATCTTTTCCTTACAAAATATGAGCCACTTCATTTTTGGACACATAAAATTTTGTTGAAACATGAAGATGGCCAAATTGATATACCAACGCTAAAAATTGTCAATCATAAATTTAAAAATAGTGGGAAAGATAAAAGGAAAGAATTTGTACAAGAGCTAACAGAATCTCCTACAGGACTGTTTGATGAAATCAGACAGAGATTTGAAGAAAATTGTTGCAGTTTAAACCCATTACAATTCTGGTCTCAAGATCGTGAAGAATGCGAGATTCAGATTCGGCCAGAATGTCAAACAGTGATTCCACATGAACCTACCTACTTAATGAGCCCATCAGAAGTAAAAGAGATGGTTGAGCATTTAAATGAATTGCTTGAAGGGCATTTCATTCATCCAAGCAAAAGTCCTTTCTCATGCCCCCAGCATTCCTGGTTAATAAAAGAGCAAAAAAGGAAAGAGGTCAAAAGAGATTTTACATAAATTATAAACCTCTTAACGATAGCATCCTTCCATTTAACTATCCAATTCCATTCAGTGTTGATTTAATCAGAAGAGCAACTAACAAGAAGATATTTTCTAAGTTTGATTGCAAGTCAGGTTTCTGGCAGATTAAGGTAAAAGAATCAGACAGGTATAAAATTGCATTTTCAGTACCACAGGGTCTTTATAAGCAGAATCTTATGCCTTTTGGTCTTTGTACTGCACCTACATATTTCCAAAGGCGAATGGACCGGGCATAAAGACATTTAAAGGATTTTTGTGCGGTATATATTGATGATATAATTGTGTTCTCTGATTCTAAATTTGATCATTTACAGCACTAAGAAAATCTTTATGCAGCAATCGAAAAGCATGGGATATGTTTACCAGCCAAGAAAATGGTGATTGGTAAAAATCAGATTGATTTCCTAGGATTACATCTAGATAAGAGAAATATTATATTGCAACCTCATATTTTGCAAAGAATTCAAGAATTTCCTGATATCCTTCAGGACAAAAACAAATTCAGAAGTTTTTAGGTTGCTTAAATTATGTTTCACCTTTCTATAAAGGTCTTGCAAAAGACAAGAAAGCAATTTAGGACATCTCAAAGAAAATAAAGAAGGATCATCTTTGAAGGCAACAGAAGCAATTCAACACATTAAATCAAAATGCTAAGTTACCAAACCGGCAGCTTTGAGGGCCAATTCCGGGTACAGGTACGTGCCGGATTTGGATACAAGCTGGAAACCTTGTGGATTCATGCTAGGTTCGATTTTATTGAGAAAAAACATTTCCAAGTATTTTTAGCGAATCCTGCCATTTTGAGCGTCGACGTGGTGTTTTCAACATGATTCCAACGTGCTTCCAAATGTCTAGTGCAGTTTCCCAAAACTTTTTGCCATTTCCGAATGGTCAAAGCAAAAAACTCTAACGTGTTTTCATTATTTTTTGGTGCTCGTTTTGCTCGCTATTTCCTTCCTGCGACTTCCAACAGGAGAAGGGCACACACGAGTTTTAGGAAAAGCATTTGCTATTCAGGAAAAACACATGCAGGTTTCACTATGCTCATGCTGCAAGGAGAAACATGCAGGTTTCAAGAAATACGTGCACAAGTTTCGCCGACTGCATTCGCCATTTTTTTGTGTGCTCAAGTGGCAAGGTATTTTTTGCTTCCTTCTAAAGTTTATTTTAATTTTATAGTTTAGTTTTGGGTAAGATTTACCTATTATATTTTAATATTGTTTTATATGGTAACATAATAATATTTTTTTTACAAAATATAAATTTATAATATAATACAGTTTTAAATTTATAATTTATGTTTAATTTTTAATATTTATAATTAAAGTTTTAAGTCTTAATAATAATATTATTATTATATTATATTATATTATATTATATATACAATTTAAACCATTTAATTTATATTTATTTTCTTTCATACATATTTTATTTATTTAGTATTAACAAATATTTATTATTTATTATTAAACATTTTACATTTATAATTTTATTATATATAAATTTATTTTAATTCAATTTTAAAGTTTAAACTTTAATATCTTGAAATAATAAATATAAATCTAATTATTATATTGTATATTTAATGTTAAAATTTATTTATGTTGCTATTTATTATTTTAATAAATAATAATCAATAATTTAAAACTATAATTATATTAATTACATATTAAACGTTTATTAATTGTAATTTTTAATAATCAAATAAATATTGAATGTTTATTGTTTAATAATTTTTTTAGCATTTATTGTTCAATAATTGTTTTTTGAATTTTTTGTAGCAAATATAATGGCAACCAGTACTAGTTCTACTCGACCCACCTTTAGAACCGACCCAAATTCACCTTTATGGAAATATGTACAAATGATACAAGTTAAAGGGGGAGGAACATTTGTTTGGATATGTAGTCATTGTGAAGTTCAATATACTAGCTCATACAATCGTGTGAAAGCCCATTTATGTGCCATTCTTAATCAAGGAATCAAAGTATGTCCAAGAAATGATGGTAAAGCATTACCACCTCAAAAAGTAGTAGAATATATTAGAGAGGAAGAGAAAGCAGATGCAAGACTTGGCCATGCCACAAACCATCATTTGCTAAAAGGAAGGGGATCAAAGAGGTCCCTTCCTTCTCCATCTCCATCTCCATCTCACAATGACTTTCCTGATGTTGTAGTAGAGAGCCACCCATTTTTTGGTAGAATTGAAGACCCTATTAGTGTGAAGAGAAGCAAGGGGCCATTAGAAAGAGCATTTAAGCTTGAAGCTAGAGAGGTTGTAGATCAAGCCGTTGCAAGATGTCTATATGCAAACGGTTTGGCATTCAATGTTGTTCGATCACCATATTAGCAAGACATGTTGAGAAGGCAAGTGATTGTCCAAAAGGGTACACAGGGCCAGGTTATGAGAAGGTGTGTACCACCTTACTAGCAAAGGAGGTAAAAAACATAGACAATGCATTGACTCCCATTATAAATTCATGGAAACAAACAGGGGTGTCAATTGTTTCCGATGGATGGAAAGATGCCAAAATTTGGCCATTAATCAATGTGATTGCAGTGTGTCCTAAAGGGGCAATGTTTTTGAAAGCCATGGATTGTGAGGGAAAGGTGAAGTATGCACAATTTATTGCTAACATCCTTATACAGTGCATTCATGATGTGGGTCCTCAAAATGTTGTCCAAGTAATAACGGACACTGCAAAGAATTGAATAGCTGCAGGTATGTTGATTGAGATATAGTTTGAACACATATTTTGGACACCTTGTGATGTTCACTCTCTCAACCTCATGCTACAAAAGTTGGGTGTAAAAATAAATTGGATCAAACAAATCTATGCTAAGGCTAAAGAGATCCAAATGTTCATCACAAACCATCAAATGTCACGAGCCATTTTTAGATCATTTTCATAGTTGGAGTTGTTGAAGGTAATTGAAACACTTCAACTTTTAAATTTTACATTTCACTTTAGTAATTACTAATTTATTTTTTAAACTTGAGCATGTCTTCTTTATATTTTAATTTTAATTTTAAATTTTTGAATAGGTTGCCAAAACCAGATTTGCATCAAACACAATCGTGTGAAGGTGAGGGAGCCACTTTCTAGCATGGTTATTAATCAAAGTTGGTCCTTATGGAGGCAATCCAATACCGAAAGGGCAACAAATATAAAACACATGATCCTAGATGACACTTGGTGGGAACAAGCAGAATATCTTCTTCGTTTCACTGAGCCCATCATGAGTATGATCCATTTTACTAACATGGATAGGCCATGTTTGGGAGAGGTATATGATGGTATTGACTCAATGATCAAGAAAATAAAAATCATCATCAATGAAAAAGAGCAAGATCCTAAAGAAACTTTCTTCAAAGAGGTGCAAACAATTTGTGTTGAGCGGTGGAACAAAATGACAATCCCACTACATCTTCTTGCATTTGCATTGACTCCTAAATTTTATAGTGATAAATTCTTGCTTTGCCATCAACAGGGCAACCATATAAAGATGTAGAAGTCAATGATGGGTGTAAGAAATCTTGCTAGCCTCTTCCCCCTGTTAATGATATAGCAGCTTCAGTAGCTCCTTCCAGCTCAGCTCCTTCATGGAAATATAATTGAATGATAGCCCTTGGCTATTCAAGTTATATTTATTATTATTATTGTTTATCTTCATAGCCGACATGAGAAGATATGAATTCATTCTGATTTGTTATCAAGAAGTCATTTTAATGCGTATTTATCATTTTGAGCGCCGACCTCTTGTGAAGAGGCGTGTATACACATTCAGGCCGACCTCTTGTGAAGAGGTTATTTTTTTATTGTGGCCGACAGTGATTAAAGAAGAGTCGAGATTGTTAAAGCCGACATCAATATCATAGAGTTATGATTTTCTCAAAAAGGACGACATGAAGGACCTGTCTCTCCATAGTATATATATATACAGATTATTCATCCTTGGTGGAAAACTATGCAGGAGATCAATTTGATCATTATATAGTGCGAACTTATCTAAGTTTATATTGCGAACTTAGCTAAGATTACAATGCGAACTTATCTGAGATCATAGTGCGAATACATCTGATCAATCAAGGTGCAATCTCAGCTTCTATACTAGTGCGAACTCATCTGGAAATAAAGTGCGAACTTAAGAGCGAATTTACCAGATCTGTGATATTCATGAAGAGCGAACTTATCTGAGATTTAAGAGCGAACTCACCAAATCGGTGTCATCCATCAAGTGCGGATCTGTTTGAGAGTTAAGTTCGAATACACCAATTCAGTGATATTCATCAAGTACGGATCTGTCTGAGAGTTAAGTTCGAATACACCAGTTCAGTGATATTCATCAAGAGCAAACCTGTCTAAGAGTTAAGTTCGAATACACCAATCGAGTGATTTCAAGCAAGTGTGAATACAAGAATACAAGGGCGAACATTGCACAGTGTTGAGCTAACACAGTTTGAAGACCTTCCAATGCAAAGTGAACATTGACAGTTATGTATTCTGCCATTGCCAGGTGTGATCTAGAAGTTGTTATATGTCATTCCTTATTGCCAGGTACTGCATGTCGGTCTTGTGTTAGACCTTATTGTAATTTGCAAAAATTGCCACTGTTGCATCAAATATAAGAGAGATCTTTGTTGCTGGGTTTTTCTCCCTCAAGAGGAGGGTTTTCCCAAGGTATATGCTATGTTATTTTGTTTGTTTTTGAATTACTCTTCTGTGCATTTAATCTGTTCACCTAAAAATAACATGGTATCAGAGCGGGTTTGAGGATCGTGATCAGATTATTGCCAAACAGCATACCTTCTGTCACTCACTCATCCTACTCAGCCAAGATGGTGAATGGTTTGAAGGTTGAAGACAGACTCGAAGGTGCAACTAATTTCACCTCATGGAGATTTAGGATCATGCTCACCTTGCGTGAAAATGAATTGGGTGACTTCTTGGAGCCTAGCATTTCCGAACCTGAGGAGGCAGAAGAAAAGGAGTGGCTAAAGAAAGACATCAAAGCAATGAAGATTCTGGTTGACTCAGTCAAGGATCATACTGTTCCTATCATTTCTAAGTTGAAGACAGCAAGAGATATGCTCAAGACCTTGGAAGAGATGTACGAAGTCAACAATACCAGCCGAGCCCTTACACTAAAGCATCAATTGCATCATGTGAAGATGGCAAAGGGAGAGTCAGTTACTGCATACATAATGAGGATTTCAAATTTGAGAGACCAGCTCTCAACAATTGGGAATATAGTTGATGATAAGGATTTAACCATGCTCACCCTCAATGGGCTGCCTTTGTCTTGGGAATCCTTCATTCAAGGAATCAGTGCAAGATCGAAACTGCCTAAGTTTGATCGCCTAAGATCTGATTGCATTCAAGAAGAATCAAGGTTGATGGCAAGAGGCGTTGGTCAAAGTCCAAAGAATGAAGACATTCATGTTCTCGCCTCCCATGTCTCAAAGAAGAAAGGGAAAGATGGAAAGAAAGGTTTCTTCAAGAGGAATCGGGACAAGGGAAATGATAATGCACCTCCATCCAAGAAGAAGAGGGATATGTCCAAGATTCAATGTTTTAGGTGTGATGAGTTTGGGCACTTCGCCAAGGATTGCCCAACTAGGCCTAATCAGCATGCTTCATTTGCAGATGCGAATAAGTCCTCTCCTCAGAAGGACTCTAGAGAATTTCTATTTTGAATCATGGGCCTGTGTTCAAACCGTAAAAGTTGTGTGTTGATATGTGCTTAAAATCAGCGTATCTTGAAAAATAGATAAGTATTCCTTGGTTGTTAAATTGTATCTTTTATCTTGATCTTGTGTGAGTAGTATAAGGAGATTGTTATCTCTCTTGAATTGTGATTTCTAGGATAAAGATCCTTTGAAGATTTCAAATTATCTTTTGTGAGTTACTAATCATCTAGATCCTTGAAGTATGACTTTGAGATAAAATAAAGAAAAGAAAAAAGATTTGCATTTTCGTTGTGATAGGTTGATCACATCGATATCTTTCTCCAATGCATGTTTTGTGATAGAATCTTGAACTCTTGAGAGAGTTGGTTCTACATGCTAATTGCTTAATGCATTCAAGAAATCTGTAGTTGTGCAGATCATTCTTTTGTTGTGCAGAGTTTGGCACTGTCGAGAGGAGTAAAAGATGAACGAAAGAATAATATCAAATTATATAGAGATAAGTTCTTTATTCCCTCAGTTTAATCTTTTGATATACTTCTCTTTAGAATGATTTACTTATTCATGTTCTAACATTATGCAGAAATTCCTATGTGTTCATACTATAACATGAGATAGTAAAACTTGTATGATTCCAATCTTGATAGTTCCTTGGATACTCATAAACTGTCAGTAATCTCTTCCTAAATGCCTTGTGAACAGCTAGAAGCTGGAAAATGATGAGAGATTGCTTAAGCAATGAAAAGATTGAGGCATCTTACAAGGAAGTCATGCCAACCAAAGGAATGATCAAGCATAAAGTCACAATTTGCAGCCATGAGACTGAGTTGGTGGCTAGAGGGAGTTCACTTCCAGAAGACTTCTTTGCGAGTTCTAAAGCAGGGATCAAGAGGGAGTCCTATAACTTACTGAGAAGAAGTGAAGGTTGCAGCATTGCAAGGCCAAGTACATAAAGATTCAAAGGGAGCCTATTGAACCTATAGAAGATGATTGTGCTGCAGATCAGAAGGGAACCTCTAAGCGATTGCTTCAGTTGAGTTCCGCTATGAATTCCTGGTGCAGCAGGAAGCAGTCTTCTGTGGCACTGAATACAGAGAAGGCCGAGTACATTGCAGCCTGTGTGGCAGCTCGAGAAGCAATGTGGCTTCGTAAACTCCTAGTCAAATTGGTTGGACAATCAATCGAGTCTACTATTATTCATGGTGAGTTGTGTGAAGCCCTCTGTCAATCCTGTGTTTCATAACAGCTCCAAGCATGTTGAGATCAAGCACTACGGAAGGCTGTACAGTTGAGGTACATCAACACTAATGAGCAGATGGCAGATATTCTCACCCAGCTTCTCGCCAGGATAAAAGTTTGTACACTTTTGAGACAAGCTTGGTATGGTGGAGAGTCCAGCCTTGACTGAGTATGAGTCTCAGTATCAGTGATCCTTGCTTAATGAGTTCTTCTCTGTGAGAGAAGTTCGAGGTGAAATCCCTTGTTAATGCATTTTCTTCTGTGACGGAAGAATTTGAGGTGAAAGCCCTTGTTTCCACCCTCTGAGCTGAGTCATGGTGGATGTCATGTGTGCGACTCCATGACATATGTCGTACTTGTGTTTCACCCTCTGGGAGAGCCATGGTGATGATGAACACTTGTACTTACTATTGCACTTTCTTCTGTGACGGAAGAATTTGAGGTGAAAGCCCTCGTTTCCACCCTTTGAGCTGAGTCATGGTGGATGTCATGTGTGTGACTCCATGACAACATCACATGAGAGAGTCTGTGATGATCTTCTTGTACTTCACCCTCTGGGAGAGCCATGGTGAAAGTCACGTTGAGGTGACAAAATCACACAAGTGATGAACACTTGTGCATACCACACATGGGTGTAGCCATGATGGTTGATATCACATTGAGGAGATATGCTTTCACGATGAGGTGATAAGCTCCTTCCTATACGAGGGTATAGCCATGGTGGTCAACACCACAATGAGGTGATATACCATTTCACACATGGATGTAGCCATGATGTTCATTATCACATTGAGGTGATACTTCTCTCTTTATATCTGATTGCAGGCAATGATGGCTGATGGATCTCATATTGAGATGACTTATATTGTGCAGCTGGAAGTTCTCTCCCTAGCTGAGAGGGAGTGTTAATGATATAGTAGCTTCGGTAGCTCCTTCCAACTCAGCTCCTTCGTGGAAATATAATTGAATGATAGCCGTTGGCTATTCAAGTTATATTTATTATTATGATTGTTTATCTTCATAGCCGACATGAGAAGATATGAATTCATTCTGATTAGTTATCAAGAAGTCATTTTAATGCGTATTTATCAGTTTGAGGGCCGACCTCTTGTGAAGAGGCGGTATACACATTCAAGCCGACCTCTTGTGAAGAGGTTTTTTTTTATTGTAGCCGACAGTGATTAAAGAAGAGTCGAGATTGTTAAAGCCGACATCAATATCATAGAGTTATGATTTTCTCAAAAGGACGACATGAAGGACCTGTCTCTCCATAGTATATATATATATATACAGATTATTCATCCTTGGTGGAAAACTATGCAAGAGATCAGTTCGATCATTATATAGTGCAAACTTATCTAAGTTTATATTGCGAACTTAGCTAAGATTACAATGCGAACTTATCTGAGATCATAGTGCGAATACATCTGATCAATCAAGGTGCAATCTCAGCTTCTATACT
The DNA here is from genome assembly GCA_007258455.2 of Sequoia sempervirens. NCBI lineage: Eukaryota > Viridiplantae > Streptophyta > Pinopsida > Cupressales > Cupressaceae > Sequoia > Sequoia sempervirens. Next base: position 118,911 of record VDFB02355369.1, on the reverse strand, counting down.
AGTGCGAACTCATCTGGAAATAAAGTGCGAACTCCTCTGGAAATAAAGTGCGAACTTAAGAGCGAATTTACCAAATCTGTGATATTCATGAAGAGCGAACTTATTTGAGATTTAAGAGCGAACTCACCAAATCGGTGTCATCCATCAAGTGCGGATCTGTCTAAGAGTTAAGTTCGAATACACCAATTCAGTGATATTCATCAAGTACGGATCTGTCTGAGAGTTAAGTTCGAATACACCAGTTCAGTGATATTCATCAAGAGCAAACCTGTCTGAGAGTTAAGTTCGAATACACCAATCCAGTGATTTCAAGCAAGTGCGAATACAAGAATACAAGGGCGAACATTGCACAGTGTTGAGCTAACACAGTTTGAAGACCTTCCAATGCAAAGTGAACATTGCCAGTTCTGTATTCTGCCATTGCCAGGTGTGATCTAGAAGTTGTTATCTGTCATTCCTTATTGCCAAGTACTGCATATCGGTCTTGTGTTAGACCTTATTGTAATTTGCAAAAATTGCCACTGTTGCATCAAATATAAGAGAGATCTTTGTTGCTGGGTTTTTCTCCCTCAAGAGGAGGGTTTTCCCAGGGTATATGCTGTGTTATTTTGTTTGATTTTGAATTACTCTTCTGTGCATTTAATCTGTTCACCTAAAAATAACACCCCCATCATGAAATGCAGGATTCAGTTAGAGTTGAGTTTGCTGATTTTGTAGCCTCTGAGAATCAAAGTGTTGCTGCTCTCCGTGACAAGTATAGGATGGATGCTCATTCTTGGTGGTACCTCAATGGCCATGCATCACCACACCTCCAAACTCTTGCGATCAAAGTTTTATCACAAGTAAGTTTCTTAGTTTTTATTGCACTCTATAAATTTATATTGTTTACTATTTTAAAAATAATAAAATGATTAACTTCAAATTTAAAGTTTGATATACAATTTTATAATTATAAGTTCCTCTCACTTTGTTTCAATAGGTTGCTAGTTCCTCTTCATCTAAGCGAAATTGGAGTACATACTCCTTTATCCACTAAATGAAATGCAACCGATTGGCAGCAAGTAAGGCGGAAGAGCTAGTTTATGTGCATTCCAACTTGCGCCTTCTTACTCATAAAAAGAATGAGTATAAGGAAGGAAGCACGAAGTTGTGGGATGTAGATCCAGAGCGAACTGATTTGGATTTTTCAACTGCCACACATTCTTTACTTTTTGTGGAGTCAGATACAAAACGTGCTTCTAGTGCAAGTGATAGTGGGGTTGCATGTGGTTCTACTAATTTACCTACATCATCTAAATGTCAATGATGATGGTTGATCTTGATATTCCTGATGACCCCATATGATGCCTACTATTAATTTTATTATTTTGTTTTAAATGTTGAACCAATGAACAATGAATTCAAAATAATTATATATCTATCGTAACATTCAAGTTTTGAAAAATTGATATCAAGTTAATTTAGTATAATCGTATTTCAAATTTGTTATATTTATGGTAGTTCTAAGTTTTGTTTAGCATATGGATGATATGTGGTATTCTAAATTTAATTATTGTTTTTACTTTTAGGCTGCAAATATGTATATATCTATGATTTTTATATGTTTTTTGTACGGACGTACCCAAACATACCCACCCCCCAAAAAAAAAAAAATGTCGTACCCCATGTACCTATACCCGATTCGGCAACTTAGTCAAAGTGCCAACATTTGCCTTCACTAAAAATACCAGTTCCAGGGCTGCCATTATATTTATACACTGATAATTTATTAGTTATATTATTTATAGATTGATTATCTATCTAATTGATTATTTGAGTTTATTATAAAAATATAATCATGTACAAATCTATAATATAAATATTCTACATAATATTCTTTATATAAATATAATTATACATATTATATTATTAGATTTACAAATTAACTATATAATTATATAGTTAACAATGGCTCCATTTTATATTCATATTAAACAATGGATATATATAATGGTTTCATTACTTAATACATATAATTATTATAGATTTATATATAATTATGATTCAAAAAAGCATACACAGTTAAATCTAGAAACATTCATACTGGTAATGGAGATGTTAAATTTACTAGGGTGTCGCCTCAATGACATTAATCACAGCCTAAAAAAATGCCATTGATATGGTGCAAGAAGAAAGTTATGTGAACAAGCCTCTGCCTTGTCTCTCGTGGGAAAGATTAATCAAGCCTCTTGAGAGAGTTCACCTCCATGATGAGACGCAATGGAAAAATAGCAAATATCAATAATGAATAAAATTAACTTTTGAGAATATTACGGAGATGTTTGGTTAAGATCCCAAGTGGGATCCCACTTCCCATACTCTTCCAAGGACATTCCATAGATCCATAGAGTTAAATATTATTAAATCGTTGTTTGAGCCAATACCATGGTTTGCAAGGAAATCAGCAATAGAGTTTGCTTCTCTATAGCAATGTTGGAATGAAATGACCTCAAATGAATCAAAGATGCTACAATCTTGTTTCAAGATGCTTTTGATCTTCCAATTACAAGAATGCCTTTTGGAGATGGCATTAGTGATTATAATAAAACCACCTTCATGACAAATTCAACTTGCCCTAAGTATAAATAGAAGCCACCTAAAGACTTAGAACAAAGGCCTAATCCTGGCTTCATACCAACCAGCAATTTCTTTGAATCCCCTTTGATTAAAATACCCTAAACTATCATGAATGGCACAACCCGCACTAGAGATCCTAGACTGCCTCTTTAGGCAGCGTCAAAATTAATTTTGAGTTGACATTTTGTAAAGGAATCCATTTTACCAAATTTCTAGATGTTTTTGATGGTTTATCCCATTGAGCCCTATTAATAAATAGTAGTTTTAGAGACTCCAAGATTTACAAGGTCCACATCCCAACTAGAAACTTTATTTCCTTTCTAGTGAGCAATTTTACCCTAACTATAACTACCTCAAAAATAGCAACTTCAAGCTTATTAATCACTTACTCCATGAATAATACTTTGCTTTGGAAAATTCTTTCGTTTCATTTCTTCAAAACATGCCATACAAGCAATGAAGGACTTATGATCAAAATGCTTGAAAACAAAGCTTTGGGCCTAAGCAAAGGCCAAGCCCAAAAGAGTTTCAATAGAGTATTTGGAAGAGCTCTAGATGAATCCAACTTAGCACAAAACCAAGTCTAGCATTTAGCAACAAAAACACAATGAATAAAGAAGGTGAGTCACTTCTTCATCAAAATAGCATGGAGGGCAGCAAGACGGACCTTGAAAGCCATATTTTTAAAACCGACTATGAGTTAAGATTTTACCATGTGAGGTAATCCAAGCTAAGGTCCCAACCTTAGGAAGTCAAACTTTGTTACATAACATGGAAATTGGCCATAAAGAAGCTTTTAGCATGATCAGACAACAAGATGTACCCCAACTTCATTGAGTAAGAGCCCAATTTAGATCTAATCCACCAAATCACATCCTAACTTGCATTGAAATTTATCATTATGCCCCCAAATTTGAGAAAGAAGAGGTCTGGTTTCTTAAATAAGAGTGAAGACTACCAAAGGAGGTTAATCATTCCATGAAACCCAACAGCAATCAACTAATTCCCCATTTCTAATTTCCTACATTGAAGAAATTATATTAATGTCCATGGATGACCAAACATTGGTCAATGACACTCAAGAGAACAGCGGTATACAACATTGAGTTAAAAGTCCCACAATGGGAAACGACAAAGCTATAAGATACAAAACAACAAGGGACCACCAAAACAAGTGGTCAAGAAATAGGTACAAATAGCTAAGAAAGAGGAACATGAACCCCGATCAAGCAACAAAACAAAAGGAAATTCCAAATATGAGAACCCCAAGTGATGTTAGCTATGGCTAGAATATGGCTAGGATCATTCGAATTCAGATGTTTTGTTGGAACAATTGACCCACTTGGTTGAGGATTGCAAACACGTTCCCCAAACCAATTTGGCTCCTAGAGCTTGAGTCTATTTTTCAAGACTTCTAATTCTTGCTCCACCCTCTCCTTGTGAAAACAAACCTTATCCCATGCTATCAATGGAATTTTCATTGGATCGCCAGTACCTTGCCATAAGAATTTCCTCAATCTTTTGCAAGCCAAGCCAAAGTCTTGGCACAAAGATTAAGTAGATGGGTAGAGCCAAGAAGATTGACTTGTTCAATTGAATTCTACATGCTAGAGAAAGTCAGTTTCCTTTCCATGAAATACATCTATCTTGAAAGGCATCCACCAAGCTTCTCCACAAAAAGGACCTCCTAACACCCACAAATAAGAGAACACATAAGTACTACTTGAAAGTGAACCAATGCAAAAGCCAAGAAGTTGTGCAATCCTTCCCTTGTACCAAAGAAGAAACATTAACAAAGAAAATTCAAAGTTTTGATCATCAATCCTTTGACCTAACCTAAGGCCAAGGTGTATGACACCAATATATCTTTTACTTTATGTGCTTCAATCAAAGACATCTACCCAAAATGAATGTATCATCTGCAAATTGTTGATGCATGAAGGCATCCATATTCTATGTAATTTTGATACCTTTATATATCCTCTAAGCTTATAGGCCTAAAATGACCTCCTTAAGGCTTCAACCATTATGATGAAGAGAAAGGGAAATAATGGATCCCCTTGATGGATGTCACAAGTCAGTTCAAAATATTAAAAAAGGGCTCCCATTAAGGAGGACAAAGCATCTAGGAATGATTCTAAACTTGCTAACAATTTCATCAAAAATCTCTAGTCAACTTGATTATAGACCTTTCTTGTATCCAATTGATGAACATGCTCTTAGATCTAGTTTAAGTCCTTAGTCACCAAATGAATAATATGTAGAAATCTTTAACCACAATGTGTAGAAAATGTTGCAAGAAAGTTGAAGGAAAGTCATCAAGACCCGGAGCTTTTTCCTTTCACATTTGGAACAATGCAACTTTGAATTCTTCAAAAAAAAGTGTTATTTGAAAAGAATTGTATTCTTGCATGATTAGAGAAGGGGTCCTCTCCAAAAGAGAATTTTGTTCATGCAAATGAGAGGCATCTAAGGAGCTAAGAAGGTGCTCAAAAGATCTAACCACCTCTAGTTGTATGTTAGAAAAGTTCTCTAACAACTTACCTTCATAGGAAAGAATGGAAGAAAGTATATTCACATTTATTCAAGCCTTAGTTGAATGGGATAAAAAATTGAGTGTTTTGATCTCGCTCTTTTAGCCATAACTCTTGAGATTCTTGCCTCCAAAAAATCTCTTCTAACTTCTCTAATGAATCTCATAAAAATCAGCCGCAAGAAATTTTCTCTTTGTGATAGGATTCTTGATCCATGCCAACTAATTGCACCAATTCACCCAACTCATCAAGCTCAAAAACAACTATCTTCTTCCTAAAAGATGTTTTTAAAGAACAAGCAATTCCATTCTGTCAAACAATTTTTAATGTGTCATAATTTTTGAGCCAATGAAGGAAATTTAGTACCTTCTTGAAATTTTCTTCCAAACCTAAATCTTGTAACCACAATAATCAGAATTTGAAGGGGCATCTAGAAGGAGAGTCGTCCCCATCAATGTTGACTGAAACTGGAAAATGATCCAAACATGCAATGGGACAAATTTTACTTTCCATAGTGCAATCAAAGTTGAGCCAAAGAAGAGAAAATGAAGAAAACAATCCAACCTCTCAACAATATTACTAAAGCTAGCACACTAATTTGTCCAAATGAAACAACCATTCTTGGGAGCCAACTCAAGCATATTCAAATTTTCAACATAGGCAACAAAATCTAACTAAGACTAGGTTGGTCCTGCTACACCACCTCTTTTGTCTAAACAGCAAGTTATCATATTTAAGTCACCTCCTAAAATAAAAAAATATTCTAGCAGATCAATAATCAAAGGAGTAATCTCACTCCACAATATTCTCTTAAGATAGGGACCTACAAATATCTAATAGAAGGAAAGAAATGTTTTCAACCAGACTCTTCTCTTAGCAAAGTTTCTAATTATTGCCCAAGGCCACTATAGAAGTATCTATAGTTAACAATGACAAAATAATGCCTAAAGCCCCCAATGCACCATTATCTTCAACAAATTCTCATTTCCAATGCCTCCTCACTTAGATTGGTTTCTTGTAATAGAATGACATCAAAGTTTTGAAAATGGTCGATGCTTGATGAAGCGTTTTATCATTTATGTTAGGGGCACTAAAACCCCCGACATTCCAAGTTAGAATAATTATGGCAAAGTTGGTAAGAGTTTAACCACTCCTTTTGCAAAATCAAACAACACATTCAATTTTTTTTGCTTCCCTAAAGAAGCTTGTGCTTAGGCCTTTTTTAACTTTTTGCCCCTCGTGAGTCTCATGCTATAGTTGGGTTTGGATTATGAACTTTCAAATTTATAGATTGCTAGAATATCCAAAGCCCTGATCCCTTCATTTTCCCCAATTTCCTCTCTTTGCCAAGAGAATCTTCTAATAGACAAATCTCCAAAGGGCCTTCTAAACATTGATCAAAGACCAATGCCAAAGTTTTATTTTTATTTGGAGCTGCAATTTTTGCGACTTTCTAATGGAAAGATTGAAATCTTTAGATAGAGTGAGTTGAGCCTTCCTTGGAGGATAGGCAATATTTAATCCTTTGTGCCATGAGAATTTTTCTCTCCACTTGAGGGTTGAATAGGCTTTTAAGGGTGGAAGGAGAAGGCAGCTAAGTTTCGGCATCACCCAATGCCACTATTACATTATATTTTCTTGTTGTAGCTTCTTTTTTCCTCCTATCTTTTCTTTTCTTAACCCTCCCCTGGACCTACAATTCCTTGGGGTATGACCAACCTTTTTACGAAGCCGACATCTAGGCATGTGGCCCTCCAACTCTAATTTTTGTTTCCATGAATCCTCTTTCCATAAACAGAAAGGGGTTTAGATAGATCCACCCTTAACACAAATGCACAAATTAGCTCCAAAGCACCCGACTTGCATTTTCATCTAAGCATAGGAAAGATCGGAAAAACTTTCCAATCTTCGTGAATATTAAGTGAACCCGTGATTCAGAAGGTTGATTGCAAAATCAGAAACACGTCAAAGTAGAACCCAAAGAGCATGGAATGAAGTTGAAATTAGTTTTCCAGTTCTGAAGGAAAAGACCTGTGCCATACCAAAGCCTGTATTTAGATTGTTTATGCAGACTAACACCCAAGCAGTAGCCTTTAGGTCGAGCCCAAACAAAGAAATTAGCACCCTATTGTACAAAGATTCATCATTCCAAAACAATTATTGCAGACCATAGCCCAGCAAATCTATCAACAAGGCCTTTCCCCATAAGATCTGAGGACTTTGATTTGACATATGAATCTAACAATTCTACAGACATTGAAGAAACCTCGCTTGTAGGGAAATTTTCCTGTGCAGAAGGCCCCCTTTGATCAAGGTCCGAGAGCGATGACATTGGCTCCAGTGGCCATGGAGTGCAAGCCCTCCAGCTTAACTCAACACATTGTATCCTCATCAGTTTGGAAAAGACGGGCAGCTTTCTAATTGAATCAAATTGCCTACTAGGAGAAAGTTCCCTGCCATCCTCATCGGTGCTGAAGACTTGTGGTTCACAGCTTCAAAAAACACTTTTTGATCACTTATTCTGCTCCACTGATGACTCCCTCGCACTACACCTCTTTGCCCAAACTTGAACAATTGCACTCTCCCACCACCTTGCCTCAAGAACTTTAAATTTTTAGAAAATTTGGAATTCTTGAAATGGAATGGTATTTGCAACAACATTTGAACTGTTAATAGCTGATTTTTTCTTTAATGGGAAGTGTAAAAACCACAATCCCAGGACATTAAATTACCCCAGTATTTGGATTGCTCAAGATGAGTTAGTAAAAACACTGTTTGAATTATTAACAACTGCACTTCTCTTCAGTGGTGATTTTAGAAACTATGGCATTACCACAGTTGGGTGCTAGTGATGGTTAAGTTTAACAAACATTTGAACTGTTACAGGTTGCAGTTCTTCTCGTTAGGTACTTCAACAGCTACAGAATCGACAACAAGGGCTGTTAATCTTCACAACAGTTTATTAATGATTACACTTCTTCTAACTGAGCATTTCAAAAACTATAGAGGCATTGTCTCAAAGGCTTCAAATCTACTCAACAGTTAGTTTGCTTGAGATGGGTGTTATAGAAATTCAAATTGCATTTCAACTATTAATAATCGTATTTCTCTGAAATGAGATTGGTGAAACCAGAAAGGTATTCCTCAAGGATGTCAAATCCTATCAAAAGTTGGATTGCTTGAAATGGGTATGGTAGAAAGAGCATTTAAACTGTTTAAAATTATTTGCAGTTCTCCTAAATGGGTATTTTGAAAACTACTCTTCCTGACAGTTCAAATTATTGTAAAGTGTATTATAAAAAGAATATTTGAACTGTTTACAATTAATTGTGTTCCTCCTAAATGAGCAGTTTAAAAACAACAAAAACTATTTGGACACAATTCCAAGAGTTCGACTGCTTGAGATGGGTATGCCATAAAAAACATTTGAACTGCAAAAAACTGCCTTTCTCCTAAGTGGGAATTCAAGAAACTACATGGCCATTGCCAGAAGGAGGCATTAAACCATTTCAAACAAAAACAAAGATGAAACACAGGCAGAAAGAGACACTCGTGTATTCCTGAAATTAGCAATGTAGTTTAAGATAACGTTTTCAGTGGGTTCACACCACATACCTCTCCAGTTTGTGCAAAGCAAGTATACAAATAATTTTCGTCCATCCAGTACTGCAAATCCCCAATCCAGAGTGTCTTAATCTCATCAGCAGACTGCGGCTGGGCGTGCATGGTCGCCTGGTACTGCTGCATCGCCATCCACTGCTGTTGTGAAGGATCTACCACAACATTGTTATTAGGAATGGAATTATTGGAAGGCGGAGGTGGGGCAGGGGGCCCTGCCTGCATCATCTTATTACTATTATAATTCAAAAACCCCTCCTTCAAACCCTTAACAAAACCTCCTTCCTGCAATAAAACTCTTTGTTAATTTCTGGAATTTTATTTTATCTGTAGAAGACGACGCAAAATTAACAGTACCGGGTGTGGAATAACGAGCAGATTTGGTTTAGTTAGGAATAATGATAGTGATAATAATAATAAAGAGAAGGATACCGCTTGCTTACTTGTTGGGTATAACACTATTTTTCTGTGCACAGAATACGTGAAGTTTTTTGGACAGCTTTGGACCGTCCGATTGAATAACCAGGTTAGAGCTCCGTCACCGATCGCTCGCCGTATAGGAATTTTGTAGATAGCGAATCCAAGGCTACCACACGCCTAACGCTGAACCCTAAAATAGCGCCTATTATGTACAAGAGGTTTTTGCAAACTCTCAAATCAATGTGCCCAATTTGTGCGTTTTCCAAGGTAATGATGAAAATTGTATACCTTGCACTTCTCTTCGTATTGAACTCATTTTAATTAATTTTTTTTATTTTTACTGATTTTAAAGATTAATTTTAATTTTTAAATTTATTTGCTTTATATTTTAAGTTATTCATAATTGTAAAAATAATTTAGTCAAACGTAAAATTATAAAAATGACTTTTAAATTTTTGTGGGTGGTAGGGTAGGTTTCCCCCGCCCCTCATTTGGTCACGCGTCAAGCCATCACAGGGCGGACATGAGGTGGTGGTTGGGATGGACACGGTGTTCGTGGAGTGGCAATGCCATGTCACCCCAAGTCTTTTCCAAATAGCCGAAGGGAGGAGATGGGGATCATTTTAAGTTAGTCGCTCATGAAAATAGCGGAAACCTTGGTGCATGACAGGGGGAATGTATGGCACAAACTCAAAGCGCCGTTAGCGTGACACGTAGGGCACGACAATAATGGAAACGAAAGCTGAAGGGCCGAGTGGCAACTCACTTCACACGAAGTGATAGTTGTATGTAAGTGGAAGGACGAAGGCCGTAGGATACTTTCATGGCAAGGACGATATGCTCGCTCTGCCATTATCCAGACTCGTGTGCGGAGGCTCGGCTTAACATCTCACGGGTTTATTAAATGAACTGATGAAGTCATTTTTAAAGTATGGTCTTCGAAATCTGGTATTGTCTTTTGTTTTTGTGCAGGGAACGACTGTTAAAAGCTCTGCAAATGGCGAGGATGACGAAGTCGAAGTTCATCATCCATATTTCAGCGGAGGGGTTGGAAAGTTTTGGTGTTGACACACCAGTCTCCTTGGTGGCCACGGAGAGGCAGATAGCCTTTCGAGAAGTTACGATCAGAGGTTAAAGCGAATTCTGCTCGAGGATGATCCAGTGTCAATAGTTGCTGTCAAAATGGTTCTAGGCAAAGAACACTTGGAAAGAAAGGAATTTTCCAGAGATAACGCTTATATCTCCTCAGTTTCTGGCAGTGCTTTTGGACCAAGACACCCCGAAGGCGGAGGCAAAGGAGATGATGGTGCGACTGTTTCGTGATGACTTGCTTGGAGGTCTTGAGAAGACATTAAAGGGGGCCTTCAAAGGCAAAGGAATTATGTGACCTGCAGACTTGGATCTCCTATGGGAAACGGATGATGCTGTTAAAGTCTTCCCCTTCATCTTAGACATCAAAGGGCCTGCACTATCGAGGCACAGAAAGTTAGCAGACGTGGCTGTGGAGTTCTTGAAGAGAAAGCTGAAGCTTGTGTCAGAGGAGGGGCTGGAGTGGATGGAAGATTTCATAAGGTTTGCAGAAATAAACGGTTTCATGTGAGGCTCGGCCTCTATGTTTGAAGTTTTTTCAAGTTTTAATATTTTATAGCTTGTCAAACTTTGGATGGACTTTTAGTATTAGTGCACGCACAAATTTCGTTATAAGCTGGATGAGGCTCGGCCTCCGACCTAAATTTTTTGTATCAATGCTTATAGTAGTTCGTTCTTTGATGCTTGCAATGGGACTGTGAATGTTGAAATGATGGATTTTTGTCCCGGCTGGGAATGTTTTTTGTTCGGCTTGGAGTCCAGGATGGACCTTTAACCCCTGCTTAGCAGATGCATGTATACTTCTATAAAATCAATATAAATACTACCTTGCGTATCAAAAAAATGACTTTTAAATTTTTAAGTTTCAAATTAAGTTTGATTGTATTATTGTGTGTTGATTTAATGTGTGAAAATATTGCATTTGTAATCATTAGGATTGTATTTAAAGAGGTAAGTTTAAGCCTAATTCATTTTGAGACACCTAGATACATTTTAGAATCATCTCCTCATAACATTAAGATAAATGTATTGGCATTGTCAAAGCATTTATTGTTACATTATATGTGTGTATCAACATTTAGGGTATTTGCTCATGTTTGTTTGTTGTCTTCAATCATTCTATTAACTTGGTATCCTTATGGGACTTAATACAAGGGCAACACTATTGTAAAATCTTAACCACAGAACCAAGTTTTTATGTAAAAATAGGTAGAAAAAACCATTACTAAATAAAGGTAAACATTTAGATTGCACATCCAAATCAAATCCATTGTTGCATTGATTGACTTTGTAAGTACAAAATAGATTTGTAATTATAGAAATGACCCACAATAACATACATAAAATTTACTAATTTCAAAATATTTGTCTAAACTCTACTAATTTATCTATACCAAAATGAATTACTTTCTAGCCTATTTACATTAAAATACTAACTAAATGCTAATATTTTATTATTTATTTTTCATACATTTAATCATATTCTATAATTACTCATAACCATGTTTAACATTGAATAAATTTAAAATATTTATGTCATTTATTTAGTTGTATCCTAAATTTATGTAAAAGATCTTGTATTCTCCCCTTTTCACCACTATTAGGTAGGTCTTGTGAAAAGCTTTAGCCCACTCCTTACATGGCCCTCACTTTAGGTTATCTCCACTCACTTATTTGTGAAGATTTTATGGTAGAACTTTCTTAAGTTAATATCATTAGATTTTTATAATTTGTATGGTCTATGTAGTTTGTTTCAAGATCATCCCACAATAATGGGTTTCAAATTTGAGACATCAATTTTTTTTATCTTGGATGTAAGTAAAAATTTAAAACACATTTGTTAGAAGGTATGTCAAAAAGTATCTTCGTTTAAAGGTGAACCTTCGTTCAAAAGTTGAAAATGTAAAAAAAACCTTTTAATGAAAGTAAATTCAAAAATGGAAAAAAGGGGACCTTCAAATGAAGGTCCTTTTTTATTCCTTTTGTGAAGATTTCTAGAAAAGGAATAAAAAAGGACCTTCATTCAAAGGTCACTTTTTCCATTTTTAGAAATTACCTTCATTCGAAGGTTTTTTACATTTTTTTGGGGAACAACATACCTTCAAGTGAAGGGCCTCGAATACCTTCGAAAGGCCTTAGGTAGACACTTTCAATGTCTACTTCAAATTTTCCTCAAAAATTCCAGTTTCAAACCTCAGGTTAGGCCTTCAAATGGAATTAACTTGACAAGATAATTTGCAAGATAATTGATGTAGGAGCATCTGAGCGGACTGGCAATCAACATCACCCCAAAAACATTTTCAACTTTTCTTTTCAATTTTGTTTTGGTCTGGTGGTCATTGGCATCTCTCGGCATCATAAAACTTCAAAGTCAATAAAGAATTGCAAGAATCAAACTTTTGTCGGTTCGCAGTTTTGACACTCCGTAGGCAGTTTTATAAAATTTATTCTCAAAAATCTATAAGAATTAGATTAGAATCCTTTTGCAAGGGCATTCTTGGAGGTACCATGTCGAATGTGCAAAAATAATTGAAGTCATATCTTTCACCGTTTGGGAGAAATTAATGTCAAAAATTTGTCATTAATATCAAAAGTGTGTCGGCAATTTACGGAAAGTTTAAATTTTCAAAAATTTATGAGGGGCGGAGTGAAATCCTTTTGCAGAGGACTTGAGGGGGTCATAATGCACGTTTGGGAAAAAAATTGGACGAAACAGGGCACTTTGCATTTTCTGCCTGCCAACACCTATGACTCTCCCGACAGTGTCAAAGTTGAATAATGAATTATCTTTAAATTGTGTAGCTAGAGAATGGCATGCCATTTTTATGAGGATAAATGCATATGAGAACAAAGTAGAGGCCTATGATATAAGAAGGGGGAGAATAAATGTTAAAAGAGAATAAAATTTTATAGAGGCAAAGAAGCGGCTTCATAAGGAAGTAAAAGAACTTAAATAAAATAAAAACATAGATATTCCCATATCTATGTCAAAAGGTGAAGGGACACAAAAACAAATGAGGAAGAGGATCACAGCATGTGGAATTTGAGGGGGCAGGTAAAAGGCACACCAAAAAAAATAAAAAAATATAAAGGTTGTGTAGGAAAAAGAGTAGCAGATCCAATGGAGTATGAAAATAAAAATTGAACTTTGGATAGGCTGCGCAGGCATAAGAAAGGAGCTACAACTTGAAGTTGAAGAGAAAAGACAAAGGGGGTAGTGTGGATGCGAGGAAGACAAGGGAAAAAATATGTGAAGAAAAGTGCAACTACATGGTAGACCATAGTGGGGTACGTGGAAATTAAAGAAAACACAATTTCATTGGAGTTTGGCAGAAAATAAAGTACGTGAAGAGGGAAAAGGAAACATAGGAAGTTTGAAATGAGAGCAACAGGAAAATAAAAGAGATTAGCAATGCGGTTGTAAGAGTAAATAAGTGAGTGCGCAGAGATTAAGGAAGATAGAATTTGCAAGAGGCTATGTAGCATGTTAGAGGAACATTTGAGGTCATTGTCCCATAACAGAGAAGGAGCAAATTGGATGTCATGTGTAAGAGAATCCATTGAAGGCCAAAGTTGAATTTTTTGTTACAAATTAGTTTAATGTTGATTGAATAAAAATTGAAATTTTGTTGTTGGCAATCATCTATTGTATTGTGAATTGAATTTACAAAATTGTGTGAGTGGTTGTTTGTCAAGAGGGGAGAACTCTCATTCATCAAATGGTATTAGAGCCAGAGGTTCTGAACACATAGGCAGAGCACCGAATGTGAAGCATTTTATGCCAAGTACTGCAGGTGGAGAGTGAAGAGCGATGGAGAAACTACACAGTTATCTCTTGGTTTTTTATGTGATATTGGAGGTGAAACCACAACATATATGTCTGGTGTACTTGGGAGGATATTTGGTTCGGACATGGGTTCATCCACGACCTGTGGGGTGGGAGGAACAACCATAAAAGTCTCCATAGACCAAACTCCTCGAGTGGGGTATTACTAAGGAATAACTCGACTATACACTTAGCTTTGAACTTTTTATATGATATGAAAAAGAAATCCTCGTGAGGCTTAATAGGTTCCATAAGTTGAGGCCAAAAATAATCCAATGAAATTTTTCCACAAGAAGCCACAAGTTTAAATCCACTATGATGAATTGTATATATTTCATTTTCAAATGGAAACTTTATGCATTTGTGGATTACTGATGAGACTGCATTCATGGAGTGTAGCCATAGATAACCTAGCTTCACACGAAATTGATTCAACATCAGGATGATGATGAATGAAACATCGAATTGTTTTGGTCCAACTTTAATGGTAGAGTTATCAAACCTATCGTAGGGTGCACGAAACCATCATGAGTTTTTAGCCATGCTTTTGATTGTTCATAAGATTCTTTATAAAGTTAATGCATAAAAAACAATTCTTTGGTGATCACATTCTCTAGACATACGAGATCAATGAGTATCCCTAGTGTAAGTTTGTCATTAATACAGTCAGTGATACAGAGAGGACCATCAGGTACATGTGTGGATGCATCAATATGTGTAAAAGCAATGTTAGGTAACAAAGTGGTTTGGCCCTTACAAGGTTGAACTTCTATTGCATTAAAAAGAATACATAGATCATCATCATCATGTGTGTAATCACTACCTTGCACAAAGTTGGATATGATTTGGCATTGGATTTGTGAAAATTTGCAAATTCTAATTTGGTGGAGCTATGGACTTATTTCCCTTATCATTAACATTAGCCAACTAGATTTGATTAGAATCGGTAAGGTCTTGCACTTGGTATTTAAGATGCATACATTGTTTCATATTGTGTCTAGGTGTACAATGGTATTGACAAAATGCCTTTGTGTTAAAGTTGAGAGGTAAAGGTTTAGTTGTATCCACATGCTTAATCGAAGGTAATTGGATTAAGTTCTTGCTTAGAAATTGGAACATTATTGCATGAAGAGAGTCAAGAAATTGGGTGAATTGTGTATCTCTCAACCTAAATTGATAAGGAGTTGTAGTTGTGTCAATGACATGTGTGTCAATATTATTAGCAGTTTGAGGAGTGTTTATCTTAATGAAGTTTTTGTTTTGATTTTTGAATGACTAGTAATTGTTTTGAAGTACACATTGGGATTGATTGGTATGAGTTGATGAAGGTGTACCCTTGCATTGATTAATCGATATTTAATAGTCATGGAGAGTCATACACAAGTGTTGAAAGGATGGATACTTCATCAACAATATCTTGTCTCGAATACTAGGTTGCAAATTTCCTATAAACACCCTTTGAAAATTGGCATCAAGAAGACTATAGGAGATTTGTGAGTAAATAAATTGGTATCATCTTATAAAGTTTGTTATCTTTTCCTTGGGTCACTGTTTACAATGCACTAAGTGAGTTAATGTCACTTGAGGACTAATGTTTGCTTGAAAATGTTGGAGAAATGTGCTAACAAGTTCGGTGAATGAATTTATTGAGTATTCAACAATGAGAAAAACCATTCCAAGACCATGTCTTTCAATGATCCAGGAAATAGCTTAGCTAGGAGCTTGTCTTCAAAGACGAAGTCGCTACACAATGTAGTAAAATCTAATACATGATTGTTAGGATCTCCCTTACCATTGTACTTCTCAAATCAAGGTATTTTCATGTTTTTTAATATAGGTGTTTTGAGGATAACAATTGACAATGGGTTTTGTGTGAGATATTGCAGAGGTTTACCATTTTGATTTTGATTTAATATGGAAATTTGTTGTTTAAGTGATGTCGAATTTTGTAAAGTTGGTTTATGACTGGATCATTGTTTGGCATGTTTTGAGAGTTTGTTGAATATGATGAAGTTGTGTAAGTGATTGATGGGCTACTATGTTGCATGTTTATGATGGGTGACAAATATGGAGGTGTTATAGGTGATGTGACAAAACTATAAGGATTCCCACTAGGAATCCCTAAGCTTAGAGTTAATCCATTGGTATATTGTATGGTTGATGCTACTATGGGTGGTGTAAATGTTGGAATAGAAGGTATGGTTGTGGGAAAGGAAACTTGTTTTCCTCCTTGGTTTTAAGCGTGTGTGAATGCTTGAGTGCAACTAATTATCGTAGGGATGTTTACATTGATTATGTGAACTAGACCACACAACACTTCTATTCCTTGAGCATCATTTATCAACTTCCTAAGGTTATCCACAATAGGTATTGTTTGTCTCGCTAAATATTCAGTGCTTAATTAACCTTAAAAACCCTCTAAATCTTTGTCCAATTGTTTTAGTTTATCTTCAACAACATGGGCAATGGCAGTTTCTAAGTCCACACAGATGTTGGAGTGTGAGGTATTCATTGGCAATGTGGTGAGGAATGGAATCCAAAATGTATTGGGTTGAAGCCATACCTTGTGTGAAAGAGTTAGAGGACTCAAGCTCCACAATGGATGTGGTTACAATGTGGGATGCCATAAGTCTGAAAACTCATCTCACAGGGGTATTAGCAGTAGGACACCAGGTTGTGAAGCTCATATGAGTTTCATAATGCTTGAGTAAGCCTACTATTCAAGAAAGGTTCAGGATACTCGCAACAAACTACATATAGTGCAAAATCAGAGAGTGAAGTCGTACATAAGACAAAAATAGATTCATGACCCAAATTTTGATCAAATTATATTGGTCTAGGGTGCAAGGATGCCCTAGACTGGCAATGTATTTTATAAAAATCAAAGTTTAGATGTGTTGTATAGTGTTTAGGTGTCCTACTCTGTGACTGTATAGATCTGACAATAAATAAATCTCTAGAACTTTACAAATTTAAGTTTTTGAAATGTATAATGCAAGTATACAAGCAATTTTCAAAATGTTTAATGAATAAATGCATTTCAAAATGTTACTTTTGGATTTTAAAATGCAAAAACTCACTGAAATCTAGAAAATTTAAAGCTTATTGTCCTTTTACAACAATAACAATGCACTTTTTCACTTTTTTTTCACTATATGCATATGCCTAAATGAATTCTTTGAACACTTTCAAATTTTATTTCAAATATAATATGTCCTAATGTAGATTTTTAAATGCAATTATGATGTAGATCTAACTTATAATGACTGAAATTAACCCTATTTGAAATTTGAATGCAATGTGCTATGCAATTTTATTTTATTTTTTATTATTTTTCATGAAATGATGGATGCCTAAATGATGAATGCAAAACAATCTATGATTAAACTCAAATCTAGGATGATATGTTTCAGATTTCAGAAGGTATATATTGCAAAATTAGTTAGGTTCACCAAAATGTTTCGTTGGAAAAGGAGATCCTAGGTCTAATGGATAGATCACTAACATCAAACTTTTACAAGAACATGTGGGGAAATCTAGAACAACAAGGATATGATATTGAATTACAACTTGAAAGGTGAATCAATCAACCTTGGATCTAGATTACTTTTTTATTTTTTTGTTTGCTTATTTGTGTGTTGGATGGATTTAAAAATTAATGCAATGATGTAACTATGCAAACTATGAAAATGTAGCATTATGTTATGAATTATGACAAACTGAAAATAAACATACAAATAATGATCCATAAATTCAAAAGGTAGACATAAACGCACTTGGGATTTGAATTTGAGTAGGATCTAGGTGGTCTAGTGCACAAGGATGCCCTAGACTAAGGATTTGTTTCCTGAAACTGACTTCACAATGTAAGGAAACCTAAGTGTATAACTTTCCTAACATCAAAATCTCAGGAAGAATGCAGGTGCTTTTAAATTTCCAATTACAGTCCATTAAGATACACTTCTAAGAAAACAAAAAACATAGAATATAACATACATACATGAACACTAGATTTACATGGGAAAACCCTTATGGGAGAAAAACCCACCACACCAAGAGAAGTCACTTTGTATTACAAGTAATGGAGATTACATACAGAGATTAGACTTATCTTTCTAATATCAATTTACAACAACATTCACAATGATCAACCTTGCTACAGAACACTCCAGATACAATACTCTCAGAATTACATTCACAGATCACTCATCGAACTGAACATCCAACTGTTACAAACCATCAAATCAATCACAGTATTCCATCTCTAAGTATATCCATGATGCCCCTGGTTTGTCGATCTTCCTCTCAGTAATGACCGCAATAGTCCAACTGCTAGTGGTTCCCATTCTGCTCCTTGATTGGTCAAGGACAAAACCGTAGGATGGTCAATTCCAAAAGTTCACAATGTATTCACATGTCGTGAGACACTAATTATTTCTCCCGATGCCACAAGAACGATTGTAGTTATCACCAAGAGTCGACCCCATTGGCAAGACGTTATACCGAATGAAAATCCACCTTGTGAAGATCTATTGGCAAGAGTTATGAAGATCTATCGGCAAGAGTTCAACTATTGGTGAGAGTCATACCGATGTTCACATGTCACATCGACCTCAACATTCTCATCGGCGAGACTATCGCTATTTGCCAAGAGATCATAACAAAGTTCTCAAGTCATATCGATGTGAACACAGTTGGCAAGACTTAGGCTATCGCTGAGAGGTAATACTGAGCCCTCAAGTCATACCAACAACTGACTACACCATTGCTGAGATAAACACCCGTCGCTAAGACTTCATACCGAAGCCTTCAAGTTACACTGCAATGTTCTACTATCGGCAAGACTTCATTCATCGCTAAGACTTCATACTAAAGCCTCCATGTTACCTCGAGACCACCTTTCACTAGGAGTCATACCGAAAACATCTGATAATAAACATATGTAGCAATGTCAACAAGACTTACCGCTATCGATGAAACATCATATCGAAGGAAGCCTTTTGGCCAAGGGTCTCCCCGATGTCTTCAAGTGTAACACTGTCAGCAAGACAAGCTTCCATCGCTAAGAGATCTTACCGAGTGTTCAAGTCACCAGATGACTCCAATTGCCGCGAGTCTCTATCTGGCAATGGCCGAGTCTCCCGACATTTTGATAGAATGGCTTGTCGACCCAGAGATCTCCACTTGGCGAGGGTTACAACGAACGCCACAAGTCATAGCGACAACACCAGTCGGCAAGACAAAAGCATTGTCTTGGCGACCTGTACAAACTACAAGGTTTCACAGCTGCTAGTCGGCTAGACACAATGAATGTCATACCAAATTTGCTCTTCCAGAGGTTTCAGCCTGTGATATTGAGGCACATATTTCCAACAATCTCCCACTTGATGAAGATCACACAGGCACCTCCAGAGCACAACAAAACTACTAAAATTCATGGGCACCGAGGCCCATCGAATTGGCACACCACTTGAACTTGTTTGTGCTCAATGGCTTCATCAATGCATCTGCAACATTCTCCAGAGTATCCACTTTTTCTAATGATACCTTTCCATCCTCCACCATATCTCGTACAAAATGATACTGTACATCTATATGTTTTGTCGGCATGGAAGTAAGTTCTTTATGGCTTATATAGCACTCTAATTGTCACAATAAATTGTTATTTGCCCTGCATCAAAACCAATGTTAGAACACAAACGTTTTAACCAGATTGCTTCTTTACAGGTGTGTGTTTCTGCCATGTA
>VDFB02355369.1:50117-98961 GCA_007258455.2 Sequoia sempervirens | reverse complement strand
AGATTGATGAAACCAGAAAGGTATTCCTCAAGGATGTCAAATCCTATCAAAAGTTGGATTGCTTGAAATGGGTATGGTAGAAAGAGTATTTAAACTGTTTAAAATTATTTTAAAATTATTTGCAGTTCTCCTAAATGGGTATTTTGAAAACTACTCTTCCTGACAGTTAAAATTAATGTAAAGTGTATTATAAAAAGAATATTTTAACTGTTTACAATTAATTGCGTTCCTCCTAAATGAGCAGTTTAAAAACAACAAAAACTATTTGGACACAATTCCAAGAGTTCGATTGCTTGAGATGGGTATGCCACAAAAAACATTTGAACTGCAAAAAACTGCCTTTCTCCTAAGTGGGAATTCAAGAAACTACATGGTCATTGCCAGAAGGAGGCATTAAACCATTTCAAACAAAAACAAAGATGAAACACAGGCAGAAAGAGACACTCGTGTATTCCTGAAATTAGCAATGTAGTTTAAGATAACGCTTTCAGTGGGTTCACACCACATACCTCTCCAGTTTGTGCAAAGCAAGTATACAAATAATTTTCGTCCATCCAGTACTGCAAATCCCCAATCCAGAGTGTCTTAATCTCATCAGCAGACTGCGGCTGGGCGTGCACGGTCGCCTGGTACTGCTGCATCGCCATCCACTGCTGTTGTGAAGGATCTACCACAACATTGTTATTAGGAATGGAATTATTGGAAGGCGGAGGTGGGGCAGGGGGGCCTGCCTGCATCATCTTATTACTATTATAATTCAAAAACCCCTCCTTCAAACCCTTAACAAAACCTCCTTCCTGCAATAAAACTCTTTGTTAATTTATGGAATTTTATTTTATCTGTAGAAGACGACGCAAAATTAACAGTACCGGGTGTGGAATAACGAGCAGATTTGGTTTAGTTAGGAATAATGATAGTGATAATAATAATAAAGAGAAGGATACCGCTTGCTTACTTGTTGGGTATAACACTATTTTTCTGTGCACAGAATACGTGAAGTTTTTTGGACAACTTTGGACCGTCCGATTGAATAACCAGGTTAGAGCTCCGTCACCGATCGCTCGCCGTATAGGAATTTTGTAGATAGCGAATCCAAGGCTACCACACGCCTAACGCTGAACCCTAAAATAGCGCCTATTATGTACGAGAGGTTTTTGCAAACTCTCAAATCAATGTGCCCAATTTGTGCGTTTTCCAAGGTAATGATGAAAATTGTATACCTTGCACTTCTCTCCGTATTGAACTCATTTTAATTAATTTTTTTTATTTTTACTGATTTTAAAGATTAATTTTAATCTTTAAATTTATTTGCTTTATATTTTAAGTTATTCATAATTGTAAAAATAATTTAGTCAAACGTAAAATTATAAAAATGACTTTTAAATTTTTAAGTTTCAAATTAGGTTTGATTTTATTATTGTGTGTTGATTTAATGTGTGAAAATATTGCATTTGTAATCATTGGGATTATATTTAAAGAGGTAAGTTTAAGCCTAATTCATTTTGAGACACCTAGATACATTTTAGAATCATCTCATCGGAACATTAAGATAAATGTATTGACATTGTCAAAGCATTTATTGTTACATTATATGTGTGTATCAACATTTAGGGTATTTGCTCATGTTTGTTTGTTGTTTTCAATCATTCTATTAACTTGGTATCCTTATGGGACTTAATACAAGGGCAACACTATTGTAAAATCTTAACCACACAACCAACTTTTTATGTAAAAATAGGTAGAAAAAACCATTACTAATTAAAGGTAAACATTTAGATTGCACATCCAAATCAAATCCATTGTTGCATAGTTTGAATTTGTAAGTGCACAATAGATTTGTAATTATAGAAATGACCCACAATAACATACATAAAATTTACTAATTTCAAAATATTTGTCTAAACTCTACTAATTTATCTATACCAAAATAAATTACTTTCTAGCCTATTTACATTAAAATACTAACTAAATGCTAATATTTTATTATTTATGTTTCGTACATTTAATCATATTCTATAATTACTCATAACCATGTTTAACATTGAATAAATTTAAAAGATTTATGTCATTTATTTAGTTGTATCCTAAATTTATGTAAAAGATCTTGTATTCTTCCCTTTTCACCACTATTAGGTAGGTCTTGTGAAAAGCTTTAGCCCACTCCTTACATGGCCCTAACTTTAGGTTATCTCCACTCACTTATTTGTGAAGATTTTATGGTAGAACTTTCTTAAGTTAATATCATTAGATTTTTATAATTTGTATGGTCTATGTAGTTTGTTTCAAGATCATCCCACAACAATGGGTCTCAAATTTGAGACATCAAATTTTTTTATCTTGGATGCAAGTAAAAATTTAAAACACATTTGTTAGAAGGTATGTCAAAAAGTATCTTCGTTTAAAGGTAAACCTTCGTTCAAAAGTTGAAAATGTAAAAAAAAAAACTTTTAACGAAAGAAATTCAAACAAAATTGAAAAGGGGACCTTAAAATGAAGGTCCTTTTTTATTCCTTTTATGGAAATTTCTAGAAGAGGAATAAAAGAGGACCTTCATTCGAAGGGTTTTTTACATTTTTTTGGGGAACATACCTTCAAGTGAAGGGCCTTGAATACCTTTGAAAGGCCTTAAGTAGACATTTTCAATGTCTACTTCAAATTTTCCTCAAAAATCCCAGTTTCAAACCTCAGGTTGGGCCTTCAAATGGAATTAACTTGACAAGATAATTTGCAAGATAATTGATGTAGGAGCATCTGAGCGGACTGGCAATCAACATCACCCCAAAAACATTTTCAACTTTTCTTTTCAATTTTGTTTTGGTTTGGTGGTCATTGGCATCTCTCGGCATCTTAAAACTTCAAAGTCAATAAAGAATTGCAAGAATCAAACTTTTGTCGGTTCACAATTTTGACACTCCGTAGGCAGTTTTATAAAATTTATTCTTAAAAATCTATAAGAATTAGAGTAGAATCCTTTTGCAAGGGCATTCTTGGAGGTACCATGTCGAATGTGCAAAAATAATTGAAGTCATATCTTTCACCGTTTGGGAGAAATTAATGTCAAAAATTTGTCATTAATATCAAAAGTGTGTCCGAAGTTTATGGAAAGTTTAAATTTTCAAAAATTTATGAGGGGTGGAGTGAAATCCTTTTGTAGAGGACTTGAGGGGGTCATAATGCACGTTTGGGCAAATTTTTGGGCAAAACAGGGCACTTTGCATTTTCTGCGTGTGACTCTCCCAACGGTGTCAAAGTTGAATAATGAATTATCTTTAAATTGTGTAGCTACAAAGAATGGCATGCCATTTTTATGAGGATAAATGCATATGAGAACAAAGTAGAAGCCTATAAGAAGGGGGAGAATAAATGTTAAAAGAGAATAAAATTTTATAGAGGCAAAGAAGCGGCTTCATAAGGAAGTAAAAGAACTTAAATAAAATAAAAACATAGATATTCCCATATCTATGTCAAAAGGTGAAGGGACACAAAAACAATGAGGAAGAGGCTCACAGCATGTGGAATTTGAGGGGCAGGTAAAAGGCACACAAAAAAAATAAAAAAAACATAAAGGTTGTGTAGGAAAAAGAGTAGCAGATCCAATGGAGTATGAAAATAAAAATTGAACTTTGGATTAGGCTACGCAGGCATAAGAAAGGAGCTACAACTTGAAGTTGAAGAGAAAAGACAAAAGGGGGCAGTGTGGATGCGAGGAAGACAAGGGAAAAAATATGTGAAGAAAAATGCAACTACATGGTAGACCATAATGGGGTACGTGGAAATTAAAGAAAACACAATTTCATTGGAGTTTGGCAGAAAATAAAGTACGTGAAGAGGGAAAAGGCAACATAGGAAGTTTGAAATGAGAGCAACAGGAAAATAAAAGAGATTAGCAATGCGGTTGTAAGAGTAAATAAGTGAGTGCGCAAAGATTAAGGAAGATAGAATTTGCAAGAGGCTATGTAGCATGTTAGAGGAACATTTGAGGTCATTGTCCCATAACAGAGAAGGAGCAAATTGGATTTCATGTGTAAGAGAATCCATTGAAGGCCAAAGTTTAATTTTTTTTGTTACAAATTAGTTTAATGTTGATTGAATAAAAATTGAAATTTTGTGTTGGCAATCATCTATTGTATTGTGAATTGAATTTACAAAATTGTGTGAGTGGTTGTTTGTCAAGAGGGGAGAACTCTCATTCGTGAAATGGTATTAGAGCCAGAGGTTCTGAATGCATAGGCAGAGCACCGAATGTGAAGCATTTTATGCCAAGTACTGCAGGTGGAGAGTGAAGAGCGATGGAGAAACTACACAGTTATCTCTTGGTCTTTTATGTGATATTGGAGGTGAAACCACAACATATATGTCTGGTGTACTTGGGAGGATATCTAGTTCAGACATGGGTTCATACACGACCTATGGGGTGGGAGGAACAACCATAAAAGTCTCCATAGACCGAACTCCTCAAGTGGGGTATTACTAAGGAATAACTCGACTATACACTTAGCTTTGAACTTTTTATATGATATGAAAAAGAAATCCTTGTGAGGCTTAATAGGTTCCATAAGTTGAGGCCAAAAATAATCCAATGAAATTTTTCCACAAGAAGCCACAAGTTTAAATCCACTATGATGAACTGTATATATTTCATTTTCAATTGGAAACTTTATGCATTTGTGGATTACTGGCGAGACTGCATTCATGGAGTGTAGCCATAGATAACCTAGCTTCACACAAAATTGATTCAACATCAGGATGATGATGAATGAAACATCCAATTGTTTTGGTCCAACTTTAATGGTAGAGTTATCAAACCTATCGTAGGGTGCACGAAACCATCATGAGTTTTTAGCCATGCTTTTGATTATTCATAAGATTCTTTATAAAGTTCATGCATAAAAAATAATTTTTTGGTGATCACATTCTCTAGACATACGAGATCAATGAGTATCCCTAGTGTAAGTTTGTCATTAATACAGCCAGTGATACAGAGAGGACCATCAGGTACATGTGTGGATGCATCAATATGTGTAAAAGCAATGTTAGGTAATAAAGTGGTTCGACCCTTACAAGGTTGAACTTCTATTGCATTAAAAACAATACATAGATCATCATCATCATGTGTGTAATCACTACCTTGCACAAAGTTGGATATGATTTGGCATTGGATTTGTGAAAAATTGCAAATTCTAATTTGGTGGAGCTATGGACTTATTTCCCTTATCATTAACATTAGCCAACTGGATTCGATTAGAATCGGTAAGGTCTTGCACTTGGTATTTAAGATGCATACATCATTTCATATTGTGTCTAGGTGTACAATGGTATTGACAAAATGCCTTTGTGTTAAAGTTGAGAGGTAAAGGTTTAGTTGTATCCACATGCTGAATCGAAGGTAATTGGATTAAGTTCTTGCTTAGAAATTGGAACATGATTGCATGAAGAGAGTCAAACAATTGGGTGAATTGTGTATCTCTCAGCCTAAATTGATAAGGAGTTGTAGTTGTGTCAACAACATGTGTGTCAATATTATTAGCAGTTTGAGGAGTGTTTATCTTAATGAAGTTTTTGTTTTGATTTTTCAATGACTAGTAATTGTTTTGAAGTACACATTGGGATTGATTAGTATGAGTTGATGAAGGTGTACCCTTGCATTGATTAATCAATATTTAATAGTCATGGAGAGTCATACACAAGTGTTGAAAGGATGGATACTTCATCAACAATATCTTGTCTTGAATACTAGGTTGCAAATTTCCTATAAACACCCTTTGAAAGTTGGCATCAAGAAGACTATAGGAGATTTGTGAGTAAATAAATTGGTATCATCTTATAAAGTTTGTTATCTTTTCCTTGGGTCACTGTTTACAATGCACTAAGTGAGTTAATGTCACTTGAGGACCAATGTTTGCTTTAAAATGTTGGAGAAATGCGCTAACAAGTTTCGTGAATGAATTTATTGAGTATTCGACAATGAGAAAAAACCATTCCAAGACCATGTCTTTTAATGATCTAGGAAATAACTTAGCTAGGAGCTTGTCTTCAAAGACGAAGTCGCTACACAATGTAGTAAAATATGATACATGATTGTTAGGATCTCCCTTACCATTGTACTTCTCAAATCAAGGTATTTCCATGTTTTTCAATATAGGTGTTTTGAGGATAACAATTGACAATGGGTTTTGTGTGAGATATTGCAGAGGTTTACCATTTTGATTTGATTTAATATGGAAATTTGTTGTTTAAGTGATGTCGAATTTTGTAAAGTTGGTTTATGACTGGATCATTGTTTGGCATGTTTTTAGAGTTTGTTGAATATGGTGAAGTTGTGTAAGTGATTAATGGGCTACTATGTTGCATGTTATGATGGGTGACAAATATGGAGGTGTTATAGGTGATGTGACAAAACTATAAGGATTCCCACTAGGAAGCCCTAAGCTTAGAGTTAATACATTGGTGTATTGTATGGTTGATGTTACTATGGGTGGTGTAAATGTTGGAATAGAAAGTATGGTTGTGGGAAAGGAAACTTATTTTCCTCCTTGGTTTTAAGTGTGTGTGAATGCTTGAGTGCAACTAGTTATCATAGGGATGTTTACATTGATTATGTGAACTAGACCACACAACTCTTCTATTCCTTGAGCATCATTTATCAACTTCCTAAGGTTATCCACAATAGGTATTGTTTGTCTCGCTAAATATTTAGTGCTTAATTAACCTTGAAAATCCTCTAAATCTTTGTCCAATTGTTTTAGTTTATCTTCAACAACATGGGCAATGGCAGTTTCTAAGTCCACACAAATGTTGGAGTGTGAGGTATTCATGGGCAATGTGGTGAGGAATGGAATCCAAAATGTATTGGGTTGAAGCCATACCTTTTGTGAAAGAGTTAGAGGACTCAAGCTCCACAATGGATGCGGTTACAATGTGGGATGCCATAAATCTGAAAACACATCTCACAGGGGTATTAGTAGTAGGACACCAGGTTGTGAAGCTCATATGAGTTTCATAATGCTTGAGTAAGCCTACTATTCAAGAAAGGTTCAGGATACTCACAACAAACTACATAGAGTGCAAAATCAGAGTAAAGTCGTACATAAGACAAAAATAGATTCATGACCCAAATTTTGATCGAATTATATTGGTCTAGGATGCAAGGATGTCCTAGACTGGCAATGTATTTTATAAAAATCAAAGTTTAGATGTGTTGCATAGTGTTTAGGTGTCCTCATCTGTGACTGTATAGATCTGACAATAAATAAATCTCTAGAACTTTACAAATTTAAGTTTTTGAAATGTATAATGCAAGTATACAAGCAATTTTCAAAATGTTTAATGAATAAATGCATTTCAAAATGTTACTTTCAGATTTTAAAATGCAAAAACTCACTGAAATCTATAAAATTTAAAGCTTATTGTCCTTTTACAACAATATCAATGCACTTTTTCACTTTTTTTTCACTATATGCATATGCCTAAATGAATTCTTTGAACACTTTCAATTTTTATTTCAAATATAATATGTCCTAATGTAGGTCTAACTTATAATGACTGAAATTAACCCTATTTGAAATTTGAATGCAATGTGCTATGCAATTTTTTTAATTTTTTTAATTATTTTTCATGAAATGATGGATGCCTAAATGATGAATGAAAAACAAACTATGATTAAACTCAAATCTAGGATGATATGTTTCAAATTTCAGAAGGTATATATTGCAAAATCAGTTAGGTTCACCAAAATGTTTCATTGGAAAAGGAGATCCTAGGTCTAATGGATAGATCACTAACATCAAACTTTTACAAGAACACATGGGGGAATCTATAACAACAAGGATATGATATTGAATTACAACTTGAAAGGTGAATCAATCAACCTTGGATCTAGATTACTTTTTTATTTTTTTGTCTGCTTATTTGTGTGTTGGATGGATTTAAAAATTAATGCAATGATGTAACTATGCAAACTATGAAAATGTAGCATTATGTTATGAATTATGACAAACTGAAAATAAACATACAAATAAGGATCCAGAAATGCAAAAGGTAGACACAAACGCACTCGGGATTTGAATTTGAGTAGGATCTAGGTGGTCTAGTGCACAAGGATGCCCTAGACTAAGAATTTATTTCCTGAAACTGACTTCACAAGCCTGGGATCCCTAGCATATAGCTTATGTCTTTCGCGTCTTATTATGGGATCTTTGTTTGTCCTTTTGAGGGATAGAGGCTAATTGATAAACAAGTACTGAATTGACACTTTTCTACAACTCAACACTTAGATCTAATATCCTTGATGGATTGAAGTCACACTCATCACCTTCAAGGATCAATTGTTGCTTGACTTAATTTGATTTGAATACCTACAAGTGTTAGTACTAAAAAATGAAATGCATGCAAAATATGAACAAAACTCACATAAAACTTGACATGATGATTGAATGATAAAATGTTGCAATAATTCTAAACATTCTACTCTTGACTACTCTTGAATGCTTTTGAACACTTAATTTTCTCAATTGAAGTCCCAATCAAATTGCATGTTCTTCTTGTTCATTCGGTTAGGTTCACCAAAATGTTTCATTGGAAAAGAAGATCCTAGGTCTAAAGGATAGATCACTAACATCAAAATTTTCCAAGAACATGTGAGGGAGTCTAGACCAACAAGGATATGAGATTGACTTACAACCTAAAAGGTGAATCAATCAACCCTAGATCTAGATTATTTTTTGTTTGTTTGTTTGTTTGTGTATTGGATGGATTTTAAAATTAATGCAATAATGTAACTGTGCAAACTATGAAAATGTAGTGTTTTGTTATGAATTATGACAAACTAAAAATAAACAG
Organism: Sequoia sempervirens; assembly: GCA_007258455.2. NCBI lineage: Eukaryota > Viridiplantae > Streptophyta > Pinopsida > Cupressales > Cupressaceae > Sequoia > Sequoia sempervirens. The sequence goes on along the minus strand of VDFB02355369.1, from coordinate 90,123 downwards.
ACAAATCAGGATCCAAAAATGCAAAAGGTGAACACAGATGCACTTGGGATTTGAATTTGAGCAGGATCTAGGTGGTCTAGGGTGCAAGGACACCCTAGATTAAGGACCTGTTTCTTGTAACGGAATTCACAAGCCTGGGGTCTTTGGTATGTAGCTTATGTCTTTTAGGTTTTGTTGTCGGATCTTCATCTATTGGTGAGAAAATGCAGATTTCATGACTTGTCAACTTGTAGGGTTTTGATGCATGAATGAGAAAATTGTCTCCAATATTCCTCTAATTCACTTTAGATTTGTAATTTGCACACATGAAAAGAGGGGAAGGGTTGTGTGATATAGGGGCTTGCCTCAGTCAAACCCCCATGTTGGTATTTATACCTCCACAATGGAAAAATTGATGATAAAAGAGAGCTTATCACTTTGAGGGATAGAGGCTAATTGACAAACAAGTAATGAATTGACACTTTGTTGCAACTCACCATTCATATTTGATCTCCTTGATGGACTGAAGTTGCGCTCATCACTTTCAAGGATCAATTGTTGCTTGACTTGATTTGATTTGAAGACCTACAATTGTTAGTACTCCAAAATGAAATCCATGAAAAATATGAACAAAATTCACATAAAACTTGACATAATGATTGAATGACAAAATGCTACAATAATTCTAAAAATTCTACTCTTGACTGCTCTTGAATGCTTTAGAACACTTAATTTTCTCAATTGAAGTCCCAATCAAATTGCATGGTCTTCTTGTTCATTAAAAGTATGAAAATGTTATGTATTTATATGCAATTGATCTAATTTCCTAAAAATTAAATCCCAATAGTCGACAATTGAAATTTGAATTTCAAATAATAAATTACTAACACTGACATATTTAAATTTGGAGCCAAAATAGGCAGTCTAGGGCACCTTATGCCCTAGACTAGATTCCTACTTTTCAAGGATCCAAAGTGTCGAGGGCAGAGTATTAAATGCCTACTTTGATTTCCCAAGTTTGATTTTTTGATAAATATTTTAAAATGAGCAATTACACACATAATTAGGAGATTAGGTGCACAATTAGGTCCAAGCACATAGGGGGAGCAAAACCTAGTGTGAAATTGTTAAGGGTGACAATTTACAATGCTACACTTTTAAATTTTAGCTTTAAATGATATATTTTAGTCATACAGAGTAGGCATTTAGACTAATTTTTTGACTTCTTAACAAGAAAAAATTTACAAATTTTAATCACATTTATTATTGTCCTTGAGAAATTTAGAATTAAATTATGTTAAAATGAATAATTTTAATAAAAATATTCAAATTCAATGTGATTAAGTGTCAATTTGAATGAATAAACCATTGTTTTGATTATTTACAAAGTAAATTTTAATGTTTGAGATTATTGTAATAAGTTGAAAAAAGTTAAATCAAGAAAACAATTCATCTAGTTTGTATCTAAATAGATGTTTAAGTGGATAACAGTGACATATTTCACTAGGTAAAGCCTTATCTCATTTAAATAATTCCTAATTACTCAATGTTGTCCCTTGAGCATACCAACCAACGCACTCTCTAACTAAGGGACTCTATAAAATCTCATGATAAACTCACAAAATACTTTTGAGGCTATCCATCTTCTAAGAATGGGAACCTTTATCATTTCACCTTGTAGGCTTTAGAAGTTGTCAATAAGTTGGTGCATAAAAACCACATTAAAAAGTTCCTAAATAATGAGGTAAAGGTAATTGAGCCACCTCTCCTATATGTGTATGACAATAAAGTGGTAAGTATTCTTTATAATATTTTATTAGTGGACTAAACTACTATATTAGTTCCTTGTGTAAAACATAGTGACATTGGAGTTGTTAGAATGTTGAATAATATTATCTAGATACTTGTCCTAATTGATATAGTGCCTTAGATAATAAGAAACCCTATTTGGGAATATTGTTTTGAAAGGCACACAATCTATTGAGGGGCGAGGGGTGAATCAACAGATCAAGTCTATTTAAAATTCTTTAACTTCAACACACATATCAGAACATGAAACTTGAATCTTCACTACTACTAATCAAGCATCAATCATGAACACACACTCACACAGTAGAACACCAGATATACATGGAAACCCAATATGGGAAAAACCATGGTGAGAATAGTTGCTTGGATCTATTGTCCAAATCCAGCCTCACCAAGCAGGAATACAATAAGTGAATTTTACAATATGAAGTAGGCACCAACCTACCGAAGATACCAATCTCCAATTGTAATTGAAGGAACCAACCTACAGGAGACACTAATCCCCAATACAATGAAATGAGCACTAGCTCTCTAAGTAGAACACTAGTCCTACCGAAATTCCAAAGATAAAACTTGTGGATCCTCAACATTGACTACATAGCTTTCAAATAGTCTGAGCTTGATTCAGACACTCTACTTCACTCCTTAAGATCTTTTGACAATGGCGCATGGTAATTGAGATGCTTCACATTGAATAACTCATGCTAGCACAATCGTCTCCTTGTATATTCACTCACCACCTTCTCTTTAATTACACTTCACATTATGCATCTATGTGTTTGATGAATATATACATGACATTGCATTAACTCACTTCCATGTTGACCAAGGGTCCGCAAATAACTAGGATGACATAAGGTGGACCTAAATTCAAATTGCATGAAACGTGTAACAATTCGATCCTAATTCAATTATTTTTCTGCCAAAGGAACATGATGTTGTGCACTTCCACAGGAACCTTAACAAGGTCCTCTCCTAACACCACACACTACCTTTGAATGTTGCACACTACTAGTTTTTACTGCATAGTTCTCGAACACCAACTGGTTGGAAGACAAGTATCAGGATAGGCGACATTATAATTGCTATCCTAAGTTGATAATTGTGTGTCTCAATGTTCTTTGGAAAGTGCTCTAGAGGACATGTACAAGATATTTATTATTTATTTTCCTATGACAAATTGTAATTGCATTCAAAGACGTGGACCCTCTACGGTGACGATTACAGGGCATCCAGAAGAGTATTCCTATTGGATGTTCAAATTTGTGAGTGGGGACCACTTTGGTGTGCATGTCCTCACATGTTTTACATGTTCTTGCATGGTTGGGTGCCAAAGTTTGCATGTTGGTGCATGCTCTTGCATGAAGTCATGAGATCTATCAGAGAGTTATGGAGGACTCGGTATTGACCAATTTTGATTGGTTGTGGGTTAGGTGCCCATGTGAAGGCCATGTGATTATTCAATATTTTATGTCCTGTTTATAGGTTGTCCACTAAGGGGGGTGTGGGTTTTTCATGTGATTTTGCTTGTTGTTTTGGGATACCATTTGTGGTATTCTTTCCCACGAACTTCTATATATTGGAGCCTTGAGATTGTGGTTTGTAGAGTCTATTTTGCAGGTTGTCAGAGCAACAAAGTGCTGCTAGTTTTTAGAGAGGATTGTTGTATTGATGTACTTATTTGAGGATTAATACAAATAGTGTATCTCTTTGGGTGTGGATTTTTTTCTGCAAGGGTTTCTCCACGTATATCTCGTGTCACTTATGTTTAGCAACTTGTGGTATTGTTGAGTTGTTAATCACATAATCTCTTTATGGTAATATTGAATATATAATTTTATATTTGCAAACACATTATTAAGTTCTATTGTTGCAAATCTCACCTAGAGATTTCTAACATTTGGTATCAAAACTAACAGTTTTGTTAAGAGAGGGACACCTTTATTTTGAGTGTTGAAGGTTTTTTTATTGCAAAGGGAGCTTGTGCATTGTGGGTTTTACAAATTTGTGAAGAAATTTGAAAAACATGGCTTCTACCTCTCATCTAGATACTGAGAAGTTTAATGGTACTAGTTACGATATGTGGAAGTTGAAGATGGAGGGTCTATTTGAAGAGAGAGATCAGAGGTTAGCAGTTTCAATAAAAAATAAACTAGAATCAATGTTTGATGAAGATTGGAAGAAAATGGACAACAAGGCATGAGGAACCATTCGGTTGTGTCTTGCAGATTTCTCCCTCCTGAATGTTTCAGAAGAATCTATTGCATTCAAGTTATGGAGGAGGATAGGTGAAATCTACCAAACTAAAAGTCCAACAAATAAATTGTATCTCAAAAGATGTTTGTATTCTTTGAAAATGAAGGATGGTGATTCTATTGTAGAACATCTAAATGATTTTAATATGATTACAAGTAAGCTTGTATCTGTGGATGTGAAGATATAAGAAGAAGATAAATATATATTTTGTTGCTTTGTTCTTTACCCAAATCTTGGGAAAATCTATTTTTTGCTAGGTGATCCCATATAAGTGGATTACAAATGCATTGACGAACAAATATTGCTTGGGTGCTCAAAAACAAAATTGTGGGGTTTGCTAAAAGGGGGGTTTGAGCGAACCCCATGTCGACCATTTTTTGAATAAAAAATGGTATTGCTTTTTTTTAATGTTGTTTTAAGGGGGTTCTACAAAACTCCCATTCACTCAAAGGGGTCTAAGGGAGTTCACTAGAATCCCCCTTTTTTGCCCTTGCCCCCCTCCATATGCAATTTTATGCAAAATTTTGGGTTTCAAAGCTCAAGTTGAGGATAAAAATGGAATCAACTTGAAAAACCTAGCTAGAAGATTAGAGTCCTTGAAATGAGCTCTCCATCAAGTATAATTTTAATATATTTTGGTTTTATTATGTATTTTTCTTAGTTTAATTAAACATATATTTTTCACTGAAAATAAAACTCTTTATTTTGCACATGTGGAAAAACAATAGATTATCAAAAAAAATCTTGAAAAATATCTAGGTGCTTGGTATTGATGTCCTTGATCCAACAAAAAAAATGAATTTTGATACATACAAAAAAAGTTGTGTTATACACACCTATGTCTAAATTGTAATTGGTTTGACTTCAAAACTTAATTAAGAAAAAAAATTCAATAAAATACTATGAAACCAAATGAGGGTGCTAGATATCATAGTTACAAATCTAAATTAAAAAAAATAGAATTTTATCCTTCATAGAAAAAAGATGTGTTATACGGTGAACATCACTCTTTAAATTGGTGCTTACTATTAAAAACTAGTTTTCGAAGGAGATGGAAAAAGAAATGCAATTTGATTCCAATTTTTAAAATATATATATATATATATCTAAAACCCTTAGGAAGAGCAAAGTGAAGTGTTGGAATTCTAGTAAGAGAGGACATGTGAAGAATGAGTATAAAAATAAGAAAAAGAGTTTGGATACATCCACAAAAAAGTTCTTAGAAGATGGTGATTCTGATGCTTTGCTCAATTCTGCTAACATTATTAGTGATGATGCTTGGCTTATTGATTTAGGTTGCTCCTACCATATGACTCCTCACAAGGAGTGGTTTACTTCATATTCAGCTTATGATGGGAGGGGGGGGGTTTCCTTGATGATAATAGCACAAAGAAGATTATTGGTAAGGAAAAGGTAAAGATGTGGTTCAGTGGTGGAAGGGTTAAAACCCTTGATCATGTTTTACATATTCCAGGACTTGTGAGAAATTTACTTTAGTATCCAAGTTGAATGATTATGGAATGCATGTGACATTTGACACGTTTGGTTGTAGGTTGGTAAGAGGGAGTTTGGTGATTGCTAAAGGATCTCAGATAAGGACTTTATTTAGACTTAATGCTTCCACTTTTTGTAACTCTGCTAATGTAACTGACACTAAAATTGTATGTATGTTGTGGCACTATAGATTGGGTCACATAAGTGAAAAGGGTCTTAAGACCATTTTGAATAAAAATTTGGTTGATGGTGTAGATGTCTAAATTTGGACAATTAATTTATCCAAATTCATCCCCTTTCGTCTTATTTTCGTTAATTAAGTAATACTGCTATTATTTAATTAATAGCTCTAATTTTGCCAAATCCCTAAGGTATTTAATCAATAATACCTTATCTCTTTAATCCTCCTTTCATCAAATGAATTAAATAAATATCACATTTGTTTAATTCCTCACATGTCACATCCTCCATCTTTTATTATCTAATATTAATCCATCTTCTAATCTCATCATTAAGGTGTGCACATGCCTAATCTTTGATTAGGATGTGTCACATCCTCCAACTTTTGCAAGTTGGCCTCTAATCTCTCTTAGCCACCTAACCTTCCTCTAAACCCTCATAAACTTGTCTAATCACCCCCTTTAGTCAACTCTTCCCATCCCCAAGGAATTTTTAATTCCTTTTGTCTTCCCAAAGTCCTTTGAGGAATTTTTAATTCCACTCTCATCTTTCAAGGAATATTAAATTCATTTTCTCTTCCCCATGTCATTTATGATGTGTCCTTGGTCAACCTTATTAAAGGCTTTCTCCTTTTGGACAAGGCACTCCACTTCCCCATGTGAATTTTTAATTCACATTTAATCCCCCAATGCACCCTTTGGAATTTAAAATTCTTTTCTCTTCTTCCCACTTGTCCTCTCACCCACATGGGGAAAAGTACCTCCTTTATGAGGAGATCTTGTCCAATCCCAAGGTACTCTGTACCCCCCTCCATGTCATGTACTCTTACACCTCATCTCCACCTCATCTTTCTTAAGCCTCTCCCCATGCCACATGTCAATATGTGAGGGCTTGTGAGTTCTCAACTCGCCTTAGCCCTACATCTTGATATTTGGTGGCTCAATCTTGGCCATCCATCTCTTCTAGGAATTCTCAAAATTCCTATAAATACTCCCTCTTTTTTCTCATTTTGGGGGAGATCATTTTTCTAGCCAAACTCTTGCAATTTTGTTTCTCAATCTACACTTAGCCATTTTCATCCATTTTTGTTCAAGCATCATTTGCATCTCACATCTCACATCTTTGCCATCCAAGGAGCATACACATCAAATATCGAAGGGCCAACCAAAGGATTGATTCGAGACGAGGTATAAGGTTCCATTTGTTGCTTTTATCTTGTGTTGATTCCAACTTAGGCCAATCTTGAGGTGTAGGTTGTTTTGGTGTTTATTGGCACTCTTTTATTTGTTGCTCGTTTTCTAACACTTACATTCGACCTATCACATTTCTGGCACGCCCAGTGGGACCCACAAATGGGTCTCTGTTTTTCACATTTGCTATTTTTTGCATTTTTGCAGGTCCGGGTTACAGAGTGGCGGACTTGTCCTGACAGAGTGGCGGACCTGTCCTGCTGTGGCAGACCTGTCCTGTAGTGGCAGACCTGTCCTGCAGTGGCGGACCTGTCCTGGTAGAGTGGCAGACCTATCCTACTGTGGCGGACCTATCCTACAATGGCGGACCTGTCCTTATGTTGTGGCAGACCTGTCCTAATGCAGTGGCAGACCTATCCTTATGCTTTGGCAGACCTGTCCCTCTGGTGGCGGACCTGTCCTTCCGATGGCGAACCTGTCCCTCCGGTGGCAGACCTGTCCTTTCGGTGGCGGACCTGTCCTTCCGGCGGTGGACCTGACCTTCCGGCAACAAACCTGTCCCTCCGGTGGCGGACCTGTCCTGCTGTGGCAGACCTGTCCTTACAAAGTGGCAGACCTATCCTTCTGCTCTTTCTTCCCGAGGTCGCCATTTCCACACCGTTTATCTGATTGACTCCATTCAAAGGCAGTTCTTCTCATTTTTTTGTGCTCTTTCTGATGATATATACCACTTCATAATTTTGAGAAGTTGTCTGGGGCACCTTTTTCTTCACCATTTGCCTCCTCGAGGGGGCTATACCCTACCATTCTCTCTGTTTACTCGTTCCGAGTAAACATTCATCCATTCAGCACATCCTTTCATCATTCTGAACTCTCCTTCTATCATTCTGATCATTCGTTTACTCATTCTGAGTAAACGTTCATTCATTCAACATATCCTTTCATCATTTGAAACTCTCGTTCTATCATTCCGATCATCCGTTTACTCGTTCTGAGTAAACGTTCATCCATTCAGCACATCCTTTCATCATTCTGAACTCTCGTTCTATCATTCTGATCATTCGTTTACTCGTTCTGAGTAAACGTTCACCCATTTAACATATCCTTTCATCATTCAGAACTTTGGTTCTATCATTTTGATCATCTGTTTACTCGTTCCGAGAAAACTCTCATCCATTTAACATATCCTTTCATCATTCTGAACCCTTGTTTTGTCATTTCGATCATCTGTTTACTCGTTCTAAGTAAACATTCATCCATTTCACATTCTAAACTCTCATTCAGTCGTTCCGATCATTCGTTTACTCATTCTGAGTAAACATTCATCCATTTCACCCCTCCTTTCCTCATTCTGAACTCTTGTTCTGTCGTTCTGATCATTTTTTTACTCGTTCTGAGTAAACATTCATCCATTTCACACCTCCTTTCCTCATTCTGAACTCTCGTTCAGTCATTCTGATCATTCGTTTACTCGTTCTGAGTAAACATTCATCCATTTCACCCATCCTTTCATCATTCTGAACTCTCGTTCTGTCATTCTGATCATTCGTTTACTCATTCTGAGTAAACATTCATCCATTTCACACCCTCTTTCATCATTCTGAACCCTCGTTCTATCATTCTGAGTAATCGTTCATCCATCTTGATCAACCATTTGCTCATTTTGAGTATTTGTTCATCCATTTATATCATCCCTTTCTCCAATCAAATCATCATTTTCCCCACCCAAATCCCCTAAACTTCGTCTCGGGTTATTATCCAAATTGACCGAAGTGTCTGATTTGATCGGCATCATTAGCATCCTCTTAGGATTGTCATCCATCCTAAATTAATCATCGTCATCAGCCCAATCAATCCATTTTCAATCTCAAAGTGGATTCGGTGCCGCAATCATCCATTCATCCTTTAATCTGATCAATCAGTAGCCTACGTCACCTAGGGTAATCTTTGAACGGGATTTGTAGTCTCTTTCATCATCCATTAGTCGATCTTATCAATCAATCATCGATCGATCTTATCTAATCCAATCCAATCCAATCATCATCCAATCATCCTAATCTAAGCTTTAATCTAATCCTAATCTGAGCTTGTCCTAAATCCCGATTTGGGCTTTTGTCCATTTCCATCCAAAATCTTTCATCCATCCTCTTTATCCTTTCACCATCATGAATCCTTATCCTCCATCAATAGTGGTCAAGGGAAACCCTAATTACGTCGACGACGATAACGAAAGTCTTGTTGATCAAGAGGTATACAACATAGATCCCCTTGACACTATCATTGCTAGTAAGCTTTCTCCACCCACATTCCAAAATCCAATCACCCCATTGAGTTATCCCATCATATCTTCATCTATGCCTAATCACACTCCTTATGCTACCTTTGACAAGGGATGTCCATCATATCCATCATATCCTTCATCTACATCATCCCCTTATCCTAGTTTTCTGTCACAATACCACTATCTTGATCCCCCATCCACATCCTCTTATCTCAATCCTTCATCCGCATATACCCACTACCCCGATCTCCCATACCAATCTGCTCACCCTAATCCTACATTCACATCTTCCTATCCTAGTCAAACACACCCACCAACTTACCCTAATCCAACATCCGCATCTCCCTATATTAATCCACCACCTCAATCTTCCCATCCTCATCCACCATCCCCATACCCTTACTACAATCCACCACCCGCCTCCTTGTGTCCTAATTCACCATGCCAATACCCCTATCTTAACCTTTCACCTAATCCCCCATCTATTCCTAGTCTTGCATCCAATCCCATTCCCCTATCTAATCCTAGCCCACCAATCCCTAGTCCTAATCCCCCACTAATCCATAAACCTTCATCCACTCCCACCTCGCCACCTCAGCCTAGTGTATTCAAGTTTCTCCAAGGACTTATAACAAAACATCCCCCACTCCACATTAGGTCGTAGAACCATGCCATCCCAACCCATCATCCATGGTTGTTAGTAACGAGACCCTTCTCCATCCAACACCTATCATTGATGATACCATCACATCCTCTGAATCCACTAAGTCCCCATCTCCTACCATCACATCCTCTGAATCCACTGAGTCCCCATCTCCTACCATCACATCCTCTGAATCCACTGAGTCCTCATCTCCTACCATCACATCTACCAAATCCATTGAACACCCACCCCCTACTCTGAGAGCCGTCAAACCTATCAACGACATCCAATCCACTTCCTCCACTCCTAGTTTCCATCCCCAGGAATATTTTGAATCCTCTATCCTTCCATCTCCCCAGCTTGAAGAGTCCCCCCATGACTCCATTATCATGCCTCCCGCACACGATGAGTCATGCCAAAAGCCTGATCCAAAGCATGCCAACATATCCCCTCCTCCAGATCAAGATCCCACCATCCCATCTAGTCTACCATAAGATCACAGTTCCCCATCCATTCCATCCCATGATCCTTTTGACATTCAAGATTCTACCATTCCATCTCTATCTCCATTGCATGAGCCTGCTACCACAAAATCAAATCCTATCATATCCCCTACTCCCTCTCCAGATACCACCCATCCAAATGCTGCTATCCCATCATCTCCTTCTCAGGATCTCCCATCATCGCCTAAAAATGCTATCCCCACACTGCTTGCATATCCCCTTGGTACTCTCACATTCTTCCATGGTGGCCTCCTTGTAGAAGAAAAACACAGTGTATATACCACCCATCATCCCCCAATTAATAATGGACTCGCATCATGTTTTCAGAATAACAAAAATCCTATCATGGATCGAATGCTCAAGAACATGAACTATCAAGGAAAAGGTCTAGGCCTTTCACGAGCAATGTATTTTAGAGCCCATCCAAGTAAAAGAACAAATTTGTATGGTCTTGGATCTATTCCCCAAGACTCACAATCTAAACACGTTGGTACAACCTCTAGACGTCCTCGACGAGCCTTTTCCAAAAGAAATGTCGGCTCTTCCCATCGCTCCACCAAATCATATGCTGCCATCCCTCCTCCTCTATCGTATCACCTTAAAACAATCGTCCATATTCCTCCTTCATCTGCTCCATCCATTTTGGGTCCTTACATCCCTCCATCCACCATCTCTCGTCCTTCATCTACTCTATCCATCTTGGGTCCATATATCCCAAGATCACCTCCTCCATCTCATCCTTTCACCCATCCAACACCTATACATGTCATCCATCATAAAAATCCCTCTCGCATATCCCATAATCACGATCAACAAAGGCACATACCTAAACATCTCCCATCTACACATAATCCCCATACTCCTACCTCCATTGCTCCACATCATCCATCTTCTCACACCCATCCCATTGCTAGTACGAGCACTTTGGATGCTAGAGGAAAAATGCATCAATCTAAACACCCACATGAATCTAAAGCTTCCCATGTCCCCTCTAAAAAACATGGTAAAGAAAAGAAAAAAAAAAACCAAAATCAAAATCAAATCTATAGCTCGCAAAGAGCCACCAAAGAAAAGATCAAAACCATGTGGATCCCAAAGAAAAAAGATGCAATTCCATCAAATGAGAAATCTGTAAGAACATCCAAAGTTGCTAACCCAAAAGTTAATTATACACCCCTTTCATCTCCTAAATCTGTTTTGGGTCCCTATGTCCCGAAATTCGCTATTCCATCTCCTCCATTATCCCCACATTCTCCATCCATTAGTCCCCTTATCTTTTCACATCCGTCACCACATGTGCCAATGTTGGTCCTGAACTCATCTCCCCATCACGTATCCACCCCATCATTCTATCCATACCATTTCCAACATCCCACCCATTATCCCCTGTATCTTCCCCATCAAATCCCTCTCATTCATCCTCTAGCATAATCCATTTATCCTAAGGTTGTACCAACATCCAATAGTCGGTTCGAACATGAGCTCTTAATACTTCGTATAGAACTTGATGGTTGAGTCCTTCATCCATATCCTTATCGCATGTCTTCTAAATCCACTTATTCGCCTCCCTATCCTTATCCATCTCCTTCCGCATACTATCCAAAAAGTCCAAAAATCCAAAAAATAAAAAAATAAAAAAATAACAATAAAAATCAAAAATCAAAAAATAAAATAGTAAAGAGAAATAATTCGTCCAATGGTGAAAACTTGGCAAACAAGCACCTTGGATAAGTACCATGATGAAAACCTGGCAAACAGGCATCATGTGTAAATCCCCATCTGCACTCGGGGGCAACTTCCTGATATGTGCTCCCTCCATCTGCTATGCTTCTTGCTACGCTTTCGGCTATGCACCCATCTTCTTACTATACATCATTTTCGTCCATCCCCTCCACCCTATCGAGCTTACACATCCTGTTTGGCATATCTCATTTATCCCAATCCTTCCATCCTTGTGATCTTGATAACAATGGGGCAAACATATAAGCATGCTTTGGACACCTCTTAGCATACATTCCCCTCATCCGTACACTATCCCAACTATTATTCACACTCGTCTATCTTTCTTATCCACCCGTCATGCTGCCTTCCATCTCCCTTACTTATCCATGCATCCTATCTTCATCCATCTCACTCTTTTATCTTTCCATCCACTTGTCTTCCATCCTTCATTCCTCCCTGCACATGACATATCTAGAGTGGGGGCATCTATCTTCCTTTGTGCTATAGTCCTTGGTGACATCATTCATCCTGTCAAATCACTCCCTTCCATTCCCCTATCCTCATTTCCTTATCATTATATCCCCATCCCCATCCTCATCCTCCTATCCATCCATCAAAACACTCCCTTTCATATCCTAGCATCTATCCATCTACCTGTCCAATCCCCTCTATTCATCCAATCTCTTCTACCCCCCCATCCCTATCTTCATACCCACCCACCATCACATCCTCGTCTCACTATTCCATCCCTACCTATCTCCCCCATCCTTTTCATCTTCCCATCCTCATCTCCTACTCCTCATCCCATCTTATAATCCCTTGTCATTGGTATCTTGCTATAGCCTACTATCTCATCATTCATCTATCCATCCTATCATCCGCCCACTTCATCTTTGATGATTTGGATAACTATCCCATCCCTAAGCTTTGTATAGTCACTATCCTCCACTCCAATCCAATAGGTCTTTCTTGTCCCATCGTGTTGGTCCAATCATTTTATCCCCTTATCTAGGGTTATCTCATCATCTTTCATCCATCACTTGTCTTTGGCCTTCTGTCGAATTCCGTTGCCCCTGCGCTTTCACGTAGGCAAGGTCGATCATATTATCCGCCCCCGGGGTTCCATCATTGATCTTCATTGTCCACTTATCACCTATCATCAATCTTTCTACTTTTTCCATATGATCCTTTTCCATCCATCATCGATCTATATTATCCACTTTTCTCCTGTTCTCCATCCTATCTTGGTCATCCATCAAAATCTCCATCATGGTCTATCGTCAACCTTTTATTGAACTACAAGGGCTCTGCGCTTCCACGTAGGCAAGGCTAATCTTTGATCGTCCCCCGAGCCCTAGGTCGCTAGGATGTGTTAGTCTCCTATCTTGTGTCATGTATCTCATGTTGCATCATCAAGCTATGCCCTTATCTAGCTGGATCTTAACAAATGAGATTCACTTGTATCATTAGATCCAATCAGTTCTGAATATCTTGCATCATATCAATCTTTTAATTTAGTATCCATTATCGGTCTCAACAGGATGCATCCTTCCTAACAGACCTCATCAATCCCATCCATCCCCTTGATTGATCCTATGGCAAAGGACGTTTGAAATTGATTGTAATCTTTTGATGCTTTTGGATTTTTTTTATTATTTGAGCTCCCTATCATCACTTGTCATGGTCGCCTTGATCCATCATATCATGGTGTGCTTTGACTAGTCAACATAGGGGTGTATCTTGATCTTTTTTGTCTTCTCAGTTGTCCCACGTATTACCCACCAAGATCCCTGAGGTCTTGTGTTACGTTGGGACATCCTTGTGTGCTTGTGGTTATCCCCATACCTGGCTCGACCAAGGTCATCATGACTTTGAGGTGTTGGGATAGCCTTCTTGTTTGTTATGTTTGTTTTATGCATTAGACACTAACCCGCCTTGGTTCTTCATACCTTGGCATCTTGTGTCTTATGCTATAGCAAAAATCAGTGCTCTGAAGATAGAAAATTGCATTAGGATTGTTTTTCATTTTCCATTATATCGCCTTGCATGTATCCCCCTATCCATTCATCCTTCATCCTTATCTCACATCTCTATCTAATCCCCATCCATTCCATTTAGCCTGAATCATCTAATCATATCCTTGGTCTTGTTCTTAGTCTTGTTACAAGCCTGGATCCAATCATCCTCATCATCATCATCATCATCCCATTTTATTCTTCCATATCCCTTCGATGTTGTTTGGGATGTATCCTTCCCTCATCAACAACACGTACCTCATCATCATCGAGAGGTACTCTTCCCTATCCTTTAGTGGTGTTTTGGGATGTATCCTTCCCTCATCAATACCACTCAATGGGATGTATCCTTCCCTATCCTTGTGTTGTTTTGAGCTCCCTCTTTGACAACACTCCATCCCTCATCAACCCCCTTTTGGCTTGTACCTTGACTAGGGCAACATCACCTTTTGTCATCCATTTGTGCTTCATCATCTTCATTTTGCATCATCTTCTTCAACTCCCCTTGCATCATCTCATCCATTTCGAGAGCCCACCCGTGTTCTCTTGAACTCGCATGTCCTCTCGAGGGGGCATCCTTCATCCCTAACTTTCATCTTTACCCCCATCATCTTCCTTCCTAGTCACTTCTTCGAATGACTGGGGCATCTTTCCCAATCTAACCATCTTCTTCTAGGTTCTATATTTTAATAATTTTTGAAATGATGCTACTTCGTAACACCATCTCAAAGAGAGGAAAAATGTAGATGTCTAAATTTGGACAATTAATTTATCAAAATTCATCCCCTTTCGTCTTATTTTCGTTAATTAAGTAATACTGCTATTTTTTAATTAATAGCTCTAATTTTGTCAAATCCCTAAGGTATTTAATCAATAATACCTTATCTTTTTAATCCTACTTTCATCAAATGAATTAAATAAATATCACATTTATTTAATTCCTCACATGTCACGTCGTCCATCTTTTATTATCTAATATTAATCCATCTTCTAATCTCATCATTAAGGTGTGCACATGCCTAATCCTTGATTAGGATGTGTCACATCCTCCAAATTTTGCAAGTTGGCCTCTAATCTCTCTTAGCCACCTAACCTTCCTCTAACCCCTCATCAACTTGTCTAATCACCCCCTTTAGTCAATTCTTCTCATCCCCAAGGAATTTTTAATTCCTTTTGTCTTCCCAAAGTCCTTTGAGGAATTTTTAATTCCAATCATCTTCTAAGGAATATTAAATTCCTTTTCTCTTCCCCATGTCATTTATGACGTGTCCTTGGTCAACCTTATTAAAGGCTTTCTCCTTTTGGACAAGGCACTCCACTTTCCCATGTGAATTTTTAATTCACATTTAATCCCCCAATGCACCCTTTGGAATTTAAAATTCTTTCTCTTCTTCCCACTTGTCCTCTCACCCACATGGGGACAAGTACCTCCTTTATGAGGAGATCTTGTCCAATCCCAAGGTACTTTGTACCCCCTCCATGTCATGTACTTCTCTTACACCTCATCTCCACCTCATCTTTCTTAAGCCTCTCCACATGCCACATGTCAAGATGTGAGGGCTTGTGAGTTCTCAACTCGCCTTAGCCCTACATCTTGATATTTGGTGGCTCAATCTTGGCCATCCATCTCTTCTAGGAATTCTCAAAATTCCTATAAATACCCCCTCTTTTTTCTTATTTTGGGGGAGATCATTTTGCTAGCCAAACTCTTACAATTTTGTTTCTCAATCTACACTTAGCCATTTTCATCTATTTTTGTTCAAGCATCATTTGCATCTCACATCTCACATCTTTGCAATCCAAGGAGCATACACATCAAAGATCGAAGGGCCAACCAAAAGATCGATTCGAGAAGAGGTATAAGGTTCTATTTGTTGCTTTTATCTTATGTTGATTCCAACTTAGGCCAATCTTGAGGTGTAGGTTGTTTTGGTGTTTATTTGCACTCTTTAGTTTGTTGCTCATTTTCTAATGCTTACATTCAACCTATCACAGATGGTATTTATGATTATTCTATTGAAAAAAATGATTTTTGTGAGCATTGTGTGTTTGGTAAACATAATAGATCATCATTTCCTAATGGGGCTAATAAAGCTAAGAGATTATTAAAGATCATTCATTCAGATATGTTTGGACTAGTGAATGTTGAATTTTTTGGAAAATCTTGTTATTATGTTACTTCCATTAATGATGTCTCAAGATACACCTAAATTTATTTTATGCATGCAAATTTTGAGGTTTTCACTAAGTTTAAGGAATTTAAAGCCTTAGTTGAGAAGCAAACGAATTATAAGATAAGGGTGTTGAGATCTGACAATGGGGGTGAATATTGTTCTAGGGAACTTAATTGAGTTTTGTAGGCATGCAAGTATTGTTTGACAAAAGACTACTCCTTATACACCTCAAAAAAATGGGGTAGCAGAAATAATGAACCAAACCTTGATGGAAAGAGCTAGGAGCATGTTGAGTGGTGCTAAGCTTGATAGATGCTTTTGGAAAAAAATTGTAAGTGTTGCATGTTATTTTGTTAATTGACCTCCTTGTTCAACTCTTATTGATAAAACTCCTTATAAAGTGTGGATGGGTAGAAAGCCTTTTGTTTCACATTTAAGGGTCTTTGGTTGTGAGGATTTTGTTCATGTGCCTCAATAGAAGCACTTTAAATTGGATCCAAAAGCACAAATATGCATCTTTGTTGGTTACTGTGAAATAAAAATGTTTAACCTATTCTAAACAATTAAAATGCAATGGAAAACATAATGAAACACCTCAAGATTAGCCTAAGAAATTTGAAAATGCAAAGAGGAAAATGTTAAATGAAGATAGATGGTTATACCTTCCTTCTTGCAGCTAAAACTCCTTGGTTGGCCCTTGATTTGGATTGATTTGTATGCTCTTTGATGGCTCTTGACGTGGCTAAATGGAGGATTTGACTATGTGCTTGGATGTTAATGAAAATGGATGAAATAGATGGCTAAATGAGTGCACAAAATGACAACATTTAGTTACAAAATGGCTAAGTGTTTTAAATGCCTTAGACGATGGGGTATTTATAGAGAAACTTGAATTCTCTAGAGAATTCAATGGTTGAGATTTATCCAACAAGGTCAAGATGAAGGGTTAAGGTGAGTTGAAGACTCACAAGCCCTCACATCTTGACATGTGGAATGTGAGATGGCTAAGGGTGAGATGATGTGTAGATGATGTGGAAAGGAGGTACATAATATGGAGGAAGGACAAGTACCTTCCAAGTACTTTGATGTGACCTTTCAATGATCACATGGGGAGAGGGAAAACTTTGGGAGAATAAAAGTGAATTAAAAATTCACAATGATTGGAAGAATCTGGTGGATAAGACAAGGTTCCCAAAAGGTGGGAATTTGTTACATGTGACTTGATGTGACAAATCAAAGGTTCTAGAAGATGCATGGGAAAAGGGGATTCTAGGAGGAATAAAAATGAATTAAAAATTCACATGGGGAAGAGAGGAGCCTAGGGTGAATAAAAAAGAATTAAAAATTCCTTGGAGGATGGGCAGAGTTGACCAAGGTACTAATTAGGTTTGACTAATCAATAATTAGAGGATAATTAGGGGTTAATGAGGATTAGAAGCCAACTTGCAAAAGTTGGAGGATGTGACACATCCTAATCAAGGATTAGGCATGTGCACATCCTTAATGAAAATGGATTAGGGTTAGATGAAAATGATATGTGAGGGATTAAATAAATGTAATATTTATTTAATTCATTTGATGAAAAGATGATTAAGGAGGGTAAGGTATTTAATATTTAATTATTAATTAAATACCTTAGGGATTTGGCATAATTAACGATATTAATTAAATAATAGTAATATTACTTAATTAACTTGGATAAGAGGATGTTTAGATGAAAAATGGTAAATTTGGATAAATTAAGTGTTCAAATTTGGATGTCTACATTTTGCCTCTCTTTAAGATGGTGTTACGAAGTAGCATCATTTCAAAGAATATTAAAATATAGAACCCAGAAGGAGATGATTAGATTGAGAAGGATGCCCCAGTCATTAAACAGATGACTAGGAAGAAATATGATGGAGGTGAAGATGAAGATTAGGGGTAAGGATGCCCCCTCGAGAGGACATGCGGGTTCAAGAGAACACGGATGTGCTCTTGAAATGGATGAGATGATGAAATGGGAGATGGGGAAGAGGATGAAAAGGGATGGATATGAAAAGATGAAAAGGCGTCAGGAGATTGGGAAACAAAAATGGATGCAAAGACGAAGACGATGTTGCCCCTGTCAAGGTACAAGCCAAAAGGGGTTGAGGATGGATGGAGTGTTGTCAACGAGGATAGGGAAGGATACATCCCAATGAGTGGTATTGATGAGGGAAGGATACATCCCAAAACACTACTAAAGGATAGGGAAGAGTACCTCCCGATGAGGATGATGAAAGTGTTGTTGACGAGGGAAGGATACATCCCAAACAACACTGAAGGATATTGAAGAATAAAATGGGATGATGATGATGATGAGAATGATGAGGATGATTGGATCAAGGCTTGTAACAAGACTGGGAACAAGACCAAGGATATGATTAGATGATTTAGGCTAAAGGGAATGGATGGGGATTGGATAGAGATGTGAGATAAGGATGAATGATGAATGGATGGAGGGATTTGTGACATATAAGAGGATGGGGGATATATGCAAGATGATGGAATGGAGAATGAAATGCAATCCTAATGCAATTTGCCATCTTTGGAGCACTGATTTTTGCTATAGCATAAGACACCAAGTGCCAGGGTATGTGGAACCAAGGCGTAATAGTGTCTAATGCATGAAATAAACACAACAGACAAAAAAGCTATCCCAACACCCCAAGGTCACAAAGACCTTGGTCGGGCCAGGTATTGAGATAACCACAAGCACAAAAGGATGCCCCAGCATAACACAAGACCTCAGGAATCTTGGTGGGTATTACGCGGGACAACCAAGAAGACACAATCATACAAAAGATCAAGATATGCCCCTATGTGGACTAGTCAAAGCACACCATGATATGATGGATCAAGGCGACCGTGACAAGTGATGATAGGGAGCTCAAATGATAAACAAAAGTCAAAAGTATCAAAAGATCACAATTAATTTCAAATGTCCTTTACCATAGGATCAAGAGGATGGATGGGATTGATGAGGTCTGTTAGGAAGGATGCATCTTGTTGAGACTGAGGATGGTTACTAGACTAAAAGATTGACATGACGCAGGGTATTCAAAACCGATTAGATCTCATGAAGTGGGTCTCATTTGTGAGGAACTGGCTAGATAAGGGCATAACTTGATGACACGACACAAGACATGAGACTGACACACCCTAAAGACCTAGGGGCTCGGGGGCCAATCAAAGATTAGCCTTGCCTACGTGAAAGCGCAGAGCCTTCGTAGTTCGATAAAAAGGCTGATGACTGACCAAGATGGAGACCTTGATGGATGGTAAAGATAGGATGGACAAAAGGAGTAAAGTGGACAATGGTGATCGATGAGAGACGATAGACGATAGACAATAGAGGAGCAGATAGACAAAGTAGAAAGACTGATGATAGATGATAAAGGATCCCCGGGGGCAGATCAAATGATCGACCTTGCCAACGTGAAAGCATAGGGGCAATGTAGTTCAACAAGAGGCTGATGATGGACCATGATGGAGACTTCGATGGATGACAAGATGGAAAAAGAAGAAAGACAGATGATAGATGATAAAGGATCCCCAGGGGCAGATCAAGTGATCGACCTTGCCTACGTGAAAGCGCAGGGGCAACGTAGTTCGACGAAAGACCAAAGATAAATGATGGATAAAGGATAATGATAGGATGAGTGGAGGATGATGATCGAATGAGGACAATCACATAAAACTCAGGGATGGGATAGTTATCCAAAAAGATGAATTGGGAGGATGATATGATGGGATTGATTCTACACCAAGTTTTGGGGTTTAAAGGGCGTAAGGTGTTGACAATCAGATTTTTCCAGATTTGGCGATTTTCAAAATTTGTCAAATTTTTCCATTTTAGGAAACCTCATGGATGTACTTTTGGGAGTCCAATTTTTTTCCAAGAAATACCCAATATTGAGATATGATGAATTGTCAACTAACATCCCAAATTCGAGATATGTATTTCGAGTTATGAGTGAACAATTTTTTAAAATGCTAGAAAAAAACACTAAATTAGGATTTTGAGGGTCAAGATGAAAGTTTGAGGCCCCGAAAATGTGGCAAAACAAGTTCTAAGCCCATTGGGAATCCACTTGTTATTTCATAACGCAACCACCCGTAAAATTTCAGCTCAAACGGACACTCGAGTAAAAAGTTATGGCCTCCGGAAGTTTCGGCACAAAAATCAACATTCTCAAAATGAAGTCTAGGTGATTGGGATGGATGATTTGATGCTAGATATGGGATTTAATAATGTTGTAATTGGCACTTATGTGATTTTGGTGATGGAACAATGATTTTCAGAAGAAAAAAAATAGGGTGCGCCGCCGCACAGCACAGAGGGGCGGATATGCCCCAGAAGGGGGCAGACACCCCTCGAGAGGGGGTGGAGCCGCCCTGGCAAGGGGCGAACACGCCCCAAGTAGGGGCAGAGCTGCCCCGGGCCAAGGGGCAGAAACGCCCTGGGTAGGGGCGGAGCTGCCCCGAGCCAAGGGCGTACACGCCCTAGGTAGGGCGGACACAGCCCATGTAGGGGCGGAGCCGCCCCAGGCCAGGGGCGGACACACCTCGGGTAGGGGTGGAGCCGCCCTGGGCCAAGGGGCGGACACGCCCCGAGCTAGGGGCTTAGCCGCCCCGGGTAGGGGCGGAGCCACTCGGCAATGGGGCAAACATGCCCCGGATAGGGCAGAGCTGCCCTGGGCCAAGGGGCGGACACGCCCCGGGTAGCAGCGAATGGGGGATGGGGGGATAAAAATATAAGGATTGGGAGATGAAAGGAATGCTATGATAGATGGATATGAAGATAAAGATGGGGAGATGGAATGGATGTTAGGATAGAGGGATAGGAAGATAAGGATGGGGAGATGGAAGGGATTTTAGGATAGAGGGATACGAAGATAAGGATGGGGAGATGGAAGGGATGTTGTGATAGATGGAGAGGGATATAAAGGGATGTTATGATAGATGGTGTCTCCAAGGACTATGTCACAAAGGAATAAAATGCCCCCACTCTAGATACGTCATATAAGAGGAGGTATGAGGGATGGAAGACGATTGGATGGGAAGATAAAGGAGATAACTAGATGAGGATAGGATGGGTGACCAAGGAATACAATAGAGTATGGATGAAGGGAATATATACCAAGAGGTGGCCAAAACATGTATAGATAGGTGCCCCTATTTTGATCAAGATCACAAGAAGGATAGAGGGATGGGAGATAAATGGGATATGATGGTAGGACATGGAAGATAGGTGGGATGGAGGGGATTACGGCTGCATAGTTGGAAGCATAGCGGAGGAAGGGAATGCATATCAGGAAGTTGCCTCCAAGTGTAGATGGGGATTTACGCATGATGCCTGTTTGCCAGGTTTTCATCATGGTACTTATCCAAGGCGCTTGTTTTCCAAGTTTTCACCATTGGACGAATTATTTCTCTTTACTATTTTATTTTTTTGGATTTTTTGGATAGTAGGGGGATGAAAATGGATAAGGATAGGGATGTGGATAAGGGAATTTAGAAGATACATGATAAGGATATGGATAAAGGACTCAAACATCAAGTTCTATATGAGGTATTAAGAGCCCATGTTTGAAGTGACTGTTGGATGTTGGTACAACCTTATTAGGATAAATGGATTATGCAAGAGGATGAATTAGAGGGATTTGAGAGGGGAGATACATGGGATAATGGATGGGATGTTGCAAAGGGTATGGATGGAATGATGGGGGGGATATGTGATGGGGATATGTGTTCAAGACCAACATTGGCACATGTGGTGGTGGATGTGAAAAGATAAGAGGATTAAGGGATGGAGTCTAATGTGTGGATAATGGAGGAGATGGGGTGGTGAAATTTGGAACATAAGGACCCAAAACAGACTTAGGAGATGAAAGGGGTGTATGACTAGCTTTTGGATTAGCAACTTTGGATGTTCTTATAGATTTTTCATTTGATTGCATTGCATATTTTTTCTTTGGGATCCACATGGTTTTGATCTTTTGTTTGGTGGGCCTTTGTGGCCTACAGATTTGATTTAGATTTAGATTTTTCTTCTCTTCACCATGTATTTTGGAGGGGACATGGGGGGCCTTAGATTCATGTGGATGTTTGAATTTATGCATGTTTTCTTTAACAGCCAAAGTGCATTTAGTAGCAATGGGATGGGTGTGAGGAGATGGATGATGTGGAGTGACGAAGGTAGGAGTATGGGGATTATGTGTAGATGGAGGATGTGTGGGTATGTGCCTTTGTTGATCCTGATTAGGGGACATGTGAGAGGGATGTTTATGATGGATGAGATGGATAGGTGATGAATGGATGAAAGGATGGATAAGATGAGATGGAGGAGGTGATTTTAGGATATAGGAGCCCAGAATAGACGTACGACCTGGAGGAAACATGGGCATGGTAGATGGAGGGATGTAAGGACCCAAAATGGATGGAGCAGATGAAGGAGGGATATGGACGGTGGTTTTGAGGTGATATAATAGAGGAGGAGGGATGGCAACATATGATCTGGTGGGGCGATGGGAAGAGCTGACATTTCTTGTGAAAAAGGCTCATTGAGGACGTCTAGAGGTTGTACCAACATCTTTAGATTGTAAGTCTTGGGAAATAGGTCCAAGACCTTGCATGCAAACTTGTTCTTTGACTTGGATGGGCTCTAAAATACCTTGCTCATGAAGGCCTAGACCTTTTCCTTGATAGTTCATTTTCTTGAGCATGCGATCCATGATAGGATTTGTGTTATTCTGGAAACATGATGCAAGTCCATTATTAGGTGGAGGATGATGGGCGGTATATACACTATGTTTTTCTTCTGCGAGGAGGCCACCATGGAAGAATGTGAGAGTACCAAGGGGATATGCAAGTGATGTTGGGATAGCATTTTTAGGCGATGATGGGGGATGATGAGAGGGAGATGATGGGATAGCAACATTTGGATGGGTAGTATCAGGAGAGGGATTAGGAGATATGATAGGATCTAGATTTGTGGTAGTGGGCTCATGCGATGGAGATGAAGATGGAGTGGTGGAGACAAGGGGATCATGGGGTGGAATGGATGGGGGACTGTGATCTTGAGGTGAACTAGATAGGATGGTAGGATCTTGATCTGGAGAAGGGGATATGTTGGCATGCTTTGGATTAGACTCTTGGCATGACTCATCTTGTGTGGATGGCAAGATGACAGAGTGGTGGAGAGACTCTTCAAGTTGGGGAGATGGAAGGATGGAGGATTCAAAACATTCATGGGATTCAATGGGTTCGATGATTCTTGGGGTAAGAGTTAGGTGTTCAATGGATTCGATAGATGTGATGGTAGGAGATGGGGACTTAGTGGATTTAGAGGATGTGATGGTAGGAGATGGGGACTCAGTGGATTCAGAGGATGTGATGGTAGGAGATGGGGGCTCAATAGATTTAGAGGATGTGATGGTTTCGATGGTTTGAGTGGTGCTAGGGGTGGTCCCATCAATGATAGGTGTTGAGTGGAGAAGGGTCTCATCTCTAATGACCGTGGATGATGGGTTGGGATGGCATGATTCCATAACTTCAAGGTGTGGAGTGGGGGATGTCTTCTTTATTATAAGTCCTTGGAGAACTTTTGGAGTGAAGAGCTTGAATGCTATAGGTTGAGATGGTGTGGTAGGAGTGGATGAAGGATTATGGATTGGTGGACTAGGATTAGATGGGGGAATGGGATTTGATGCAGGACTGGAAATAGATGGGGGATTAAGGTTAGATGAAGGGTTAAGATAAGGGGATTGGGATGGTGAATTAGGACATGAGGATGCAGGTGGTGGATTGTAGTAAGGGTATTGGGATGGTGGATTAGGATGGGAAAATTGAAATGGCGGATTGAGATAGGGAAATGTGGATGTCAGATTAGGATAAGTTGATGTGGATGTTGGATTAGGATAGGAAGGTACGAATGTAGGATTAGAGTGAGTAGATTGGCATGGAAGATTAGGGTAGTGGGTATATGCGGATGAAGGATTTAGATAGGAGGATGTGGATGGGGGATTAGGATAGGGGTATTGAGATGGTAGACTAGGATAAGAGGATGCGGGTGTTGGATAAGAGGATGATGTAGATGAAGGGTATGATGGATATGACAGATATCCCTTTTCAAAGGTAGCATAAGCAACATGATTAGGCATGGACGAAGACATAACGGGATAACTCGAGGGGGTGATTAGATTTTGGAAAGTGGGTGGAGAAAGCTTACTAGCAATGATAGTGTCAAGGGGATCTATGTCATATTTCTCTTGATCAACAAGACTTTCGTTATCGTTGTCAATGTAATTAGGGTTTCCCTTGACCACTATTGATGGAGGATAAGGATTCATGATGGTGAAAGGATAAAGAGGATGGATGAAAAGATTTTGGATGGGATCAGACTAAAGCTCAAATCAGGATGGATGATGGGATTGATTCTGACGATCAACACTGAATATGCTTCGAGATGGAAGTAGATTGATTGGGTCAAAGGTGATGTGATTGGATTGGATTGGATAAGGTTGATTGGATTTTGATTGAATAGATCGGATTGGATAGGATTGTGGTGATAGAACGAATGTGATTTGATTGATTAGGTAATTGGATGATTTGACAAAATGATTAGATTTGATAGATTTGGATGATTAGATGGGTATGATTGGATGATGAAAGATTTGAGAGCCCCTGAGTTTAATCAAAGATATTTACCTTTAGTAACCTAGTGTGTTGATTGATTAAGTGGATGATCACGACACCAAAGAACTTTAGGGGATCTGGATGATGATTTGATTGGAGGAATGGATGATAAAAATGGATGAATGAATACTCAAAATGAGTAAGTGATTGATTGGAAAGGATAAACAACTCTTAGAATGAGGAGATGGATGCTTGGAATGGATGAAATATTACTCGAAACGAGTGAAAGGAGGATTTGAAAGGGATGAAAGACTACTTAGTCAAACGAATGTTGGAATGGCTAAGTGAAGGTTTGGAATGATAAAATGGAGCTTTGGATTGATCAAATGGGGGTTTTGGGAGACTTAGAGTGACGAAACGGAGGCTTGGGATGATGAGATAATGGATGGGAATGATTAAACGATGGTTTAGAGGCTAAACGGATCCAAATGGGGCAATTTCGGGTGTTTAGGAGGGAAAATTTGCCCCTCTGCAGTAAATCAGGGGTGTAATCGCCTCACTGCGGTAAATCAGGGGCGCAATCACCTCACTGTGGTAAATTAGGGGCGTAATTGCCTTACTACGGTAAATTAGGGGCGTAATCACCTCACTGTGGTAAATCAGGGGCGTAATCGCCTCACTGTGATAAATCAGGGGTGTAATCTCCTCATTACAGAATATCCTGGACTTGGTTTGATGAAAAAGACTATGGCAAGGACTTTAAAATGATAATAATAAGGCCAATTTGTCAAAATTTCACTGGTTTCTGATAAGAAAACACTCTCAAGAAAACACAATCCTATGATTAGTGTTAAGGGTATGGCCAAAGAGGTCTTAATCTAGGATGCACAAGGTGTCTAGGGAGTCCTTGATATACTCTTGGTACGTGAGACACAACCGTGAACCCCAGCCTATCACAAGCGTGAGTCAGGAACCCTAGCGAGATACTGAAGGGCTCATACCAACTCTTCACGTCTATCTAGGTATCACCCTAGCTTCAATGCTCTGCCAATTACGACATGACTAGATTGGGGTACAACTTTCGCTCTCCCCCCTTTATATACCCTGCCGGTACGCGTGGTTGAAATTTTCCCTTCGGGTGATGAAATCCTCAAGCAGGTCCCACTATAAAGAAAGCACTAACCATCTCCAACTACTCCCCAGGCTCACACGAAGTGCAAGGGGAAAGCAAAAACAAGCTAATGCTCCCTTTGGGTAACACAAAAAAAAAGCACAATAAGCAATGAATATTACTCCCTCTAATTAAACTATGTTCTTAGATTAATGCAAACAACAAAGATAGTTTAAAAAGTTTGAGTGAATGGATAGCCCTGCAAGCAAATGTTAGATGTTTTATCCTGCTTTCTTCATCAACTTCACAAGAATATGTTGCAAAAAGTTAGCAAAAAAAAAAACATGTATCATTGCAAGAACAATGTTAGGAAGAAAATAGCAAAAAAAAATTGAAGCCAAGATAACAGTTTTACCTTCCAGGGGCGTAATCACCTCACTACAGAAAATCAGGGGCGTAATCGCCTCACTGCGGAAAATCAGGGGCGTAATCGCCTCACTACGGAAAATCAGGGGCGTAATCGCCTCACTATGGAAAATTAGGGGCGTAGTCACCCCACTGCAAAAAATTAAGGGTGTAGTAGCCCCACTGCGAAAAAGTGTTAACATAAATTTTAGCCCAGGGGGCGTAGTCGCCTCACTGTAGTAAAGTGTTAGCACAAAAAATCATTTTCAGCCAAGGGGGGCGTAGTTGCCTCACTGCAGTAAAATGTTAGCACAGAAAATAATTTTCAGCCCAGGGGGTGTAGTCACCTCACTGCAGTAAAGTGTTAGCACAGAAAATAATTTTTAGCCCAGGGGGTGTAGTCGCCTCACTGTAGTAAAGTGTTAGCACAAAAAATAATTTTTAGCCAAGGGGGCGTAGTCGCCTCACTGCAATAAAGTGTTAGCACATAAAATAATTTTCAGCCAAGGGGGGCGTAGTCGCCTCACTGTAGTAAAGTGTTAGCACATAAAATAATTTTCAGCCAAGGGGGGCGTAGTCGCCTCACTACAGTAAAGTGTTAGCACATAAAATAATTTTCAGCCAAGGGGGCGTATTCACCTCACTACAGTAAAGTGTTAGTACAAAAAATAATTTTTAGCCCAGGGGGTGTAGTGGCCTCACTGCAGAAAAAGTGTTAGCCAAAAAAAATTAAATTTTCAGCCCAGGGGGGCGTAGTCGCCCCATTGCGGAAAAAGTGTTAGCCAAAAAAAATTAAATTTTCAGCCAGGGTGGCGAAAAAGTGTTACCTAGCCCCAGAAAAAGTGTTAGCCAAAAAAAAATTAAATTTTCAGCCTAGGGGGGGCGTAGTCGCCCCACTATAGAAGATCAGGGGCGCAATCGCCTCACTATGGAAAATCAGGGGTGCAGTCGCCCCACTGCAGAAAATCAAGGTCGTAGTTGCCCCACTGTGAAAAAATCAGGGGTGTAGTTGCCCTATTGCGATGTATTCCTGCAAAAATCTCAACAACAGCAAACATAAAATATAGGAACCCATTTGTGGGTCCCACCGGGCGTGCCAAAAATGTGAAATCAAAATGTTTAACCTATTCTAAGCAATTAAAATGCAATAAAAAACATAATGAAGCACCTCAAGATTAGCCTAAGGAATTTGAAAATGCAAAGAGGAAAATGTTAAATGAAGATAGATGGTTATACCTTCCTTCTTGCAGCTGAAACTCCTTGGTTGGCCCTTGATTTGGATTGATTTGTATGCTCCTTGATGGCTCTTGATGTGGCTAAATGGAGGATTTGACTATGTGCTTGGATGCTAATGAAAATGGATGAAATGAATGGCTAAATGAGTGCACAAAATGACAACATTTAGTTACAAAATGGCTAAGTGTTTTAAATGCCTTAGAGGATGGGGTATTTATAGAGAAACTTGAATTCTCTAGAGAATTCAATGGTTGGGATTTATCCAACAAGGTTAAGATGAAGGGCTAAGGTGAGTTGAGGACTCACAAGCCCTCACATCTTGACATGTGGAATGTGAGATGGCTAAGGGTGAGATGATGTGTAGATGATGTGGAAGGGAGGTACATGATGTGGAAGAAGGACAAGTACCTTCCAAGTACTTTGATGTGACCTTTCAATGATCACATGGGGAGAGGGAAAACTTTGGGAGAATAAAAGTGAATTAAAAATTCACAATGATTGGAAGAATCTGGTGGATAGGACAAGGTTCCCAAAAGGTGGGAATTTGTTAC
This sequence comes from Sequoia sempervirens, assembly GCA_007258455.2. Lineage (NCBI taxonomy): Eukaryota > Viridiplantae > Streptophyta > Pinopsida > Cupressales > Cupressaceae > Sequoia > Sequoia sempervirens. Next base: position 61,913 of record VDFB02355369.1, on the reverse strand, counting down.
ATGTGACTTGATGTGACAAGTCAAAGGTTCTAGAAGATGCATGGGAAAAGGGGATTCTAGGAGGAATAAAAGTGAATTAAAAATTCACATGGGGAAGAGAGGAGCCTAGGGTGAATAAAAAGGAATTAAAAATTCCTTGGAGGATGGGGAGAGTTGACCAAGGTACTAATTAGGTTTGACTAATCAGTAATTAGAGGATAATTAGGGGTTAATGAGGATTATAAGCCAACTTGCAAAAGTTGGAGGATGTGACACATCCTAATCAAGGATTAGGCATGTGCACATCCTTAATGAAGAGATTAGGAGATGGATTAGAATTAGATGAAAATGACATGTGAGGGATTAAATAAATGTAATATTTATTTAATTCATTTGATGAAAAGAGGATTAAAGAGGGTAAGGTATTTAATATTTAATTATTAATTAAATACCTTAGGGATTTGGCAGAATTAACGATATTAATTAAATAATAGTAATATTACTTAATTAACTTGGATAAGAAGATGTTTAGATGAAAAGTGGTAAATTTGGATAAATTAAGTGTTCAAATTTGGACGTCTACAATTACAATGAGAATGTAAAAGGTTATAATCTTTGGAATCCACTAACCTGTAATATGGTTTTGTTTAGAGATGTAATTTTTAGGGAGTTTAGAGGTTACTCATGTGAAGAACAACCAAAGGAGAAAGATAAGACAAAAACAATGCACTTCAAGACAAAGATTGAAAAGTGGGAAGATGCACATGTGGAAGAATAACCAGATGGATTTGAGGATGGAGAAGAAGAAGAGGTTTCAAAGAGTTTAGATGATGTGCAAGATGAGCATGTAGAAGAAGAAGAGTGGCAAGAGCCCCTTACTCCTACCTTGAGAAGATCCACAAGGAAACAAAATCCAGTTTACACGTATATCCCATCCAATTTATGTTGTGTATTTACATTTTTGAGTACTGGCAATGAACCTAGATCCTACAGGGAGGCTCTTTCTTTAGAAGAAAGTGATTCTTGGATGCAGTCCATATAGGAGGAAATGATGGCTTTGGATAGTTGTGATACTTGGGATCTTGTGAGTTTTCCCAAAGGAAGGAAGCCCATTGGTTGCAAGTGGGTATTTAAAAATAAATTTGGAGTAGATGGTCAATTAGAGCAGTACAAGGCCAGATTGGTGGCCAAGGGCTACTCCTAGAGAGAGGGAGTTGATTTCAGTGAAATTTTATCTCCTATTGCTAAATTAACTTATATTAGATTCCCAATATCTATTGTTGTTGCTTATGATTTTGAAATTTAGAAAAAATGGATGTTAAAAATACTTTCTTGCCTGGGGATCTTGAGGAAGAAATTTATATGTGACAACTTGACAGCTTTGTTGTGAAAGGAAAAAAATATTTGGTTTGTAGGTTAAAGAGATCTTTATATGGTTTGAAATAGTCACCCATAATGTGGTACCAAAAGTTTGATTCCTTTGCATTGAAGTTGGGTTTTGTTAGGAGCGAGGAGGATCATTGTATTTACATTAAGGTTATTGATGATCATATACTAATAATTATCTTGTATGTTGATGACATGTTGTTTATGGGTAACAACAAGGTGATGATTAGGGAGCTTAAGAATCAACTTTTTGGTATATTTGATATGAAGGATTTAGGGGTTGCAAAATATATCCTTGGGATGGAGATCAATAGAGATCGGGTTCACAAAAAGCTTTGGTTAAGTCAAAGTAAGTATGTTGGTACCATCTTATAGAGGTTTATTACGCATGACTGTAGACCAGTTAATATTCCATTTTTGGTTGGTACTAAGTTGAGTTTAGATATGTGTCCTAATTTTGTTGATGATTTTGAATAGATGTCTAAAGTTCCTTATGCTAGTTTCATTGGTAATTTGATGTATGCAATGGTTTGCACTAGACCATATATAGCCTAAGTAGTGGGAGTTTTAAGTAGGTTTATGTCTAACCCTAGTAGAGAGCATTGGAATTTTGTTAAGAGGGTGTTTAGATATTTTTGTGGTACTTCAGATTACTATTTAGTTTATCATGGTACTAATGATGTGGTTAAGTCTTTGGATATATGGGGTTTTGTTGATGTAGATTGGGCAGGTGACTTGGATAGTCGAAGTTCCACTAGTGGCTAGTTTTTTACTTTTTTTGGAGGTGTAGTGAGCTGGATGAGTAAGAGGTAGCCTACAGTTGCCTTTTCCACCATTGAATTAGAGTATATCACTACTACACATGCCTCTAAGGAGGTGATTTGGTTAGAAAGACTTGGTAATGGAATTGGTTTTGATTGAAGGACAGTGAGGATTGGATGTGACAGTCAAAGTGCCACATGTTTAGCCAAAAATCCTATGTATCATGCTTGTGCTAAGCATGTTGATGTGCAATATCACTTTGTGTGATAAATGGTTGAGAATGGTAAGGTCTTGATTGAGAAGGTTGATACTTTGGATATTATTGCAAATTCTCTCATGAAGACAGTGACCATGAAGAAGTTCTCTTGGTGTAGGAAGGCCATGGGCCTTGATCATTGTACTTGATTATATATAATTTTTGTATCTCATGGATTTAATTGCAATGTGTGTTGTCATGTGGGAGAATGTTAGGATAGGTGACATTATAATTGCTATCTTAAGTTGATAATTGTGTGTCTCCACATTATTTGGAAAGTGCTCTAGAGGACATGAGGGAAAAAATATTTATTATTTATTTTCCTATGACAAATTGTAATTGCATTCAAAGAGGTGGACCCTCTACGATGACTGTTATAGGGCATCCCAAAAGAATATTCCTTTTGGGCGTCCCACTTTGTGAGTGGAGACCACCTTGGTGTGCATGTCCTCACATGTTACTTGCATGTTTTGCATGTTCTTGCATGGTTGGGTGCCTAGGTTTGCATGTTGGTGCATGCTTTTGCATGAAGTCATCGAAGAGTTACAGAGCACTCGATATTGACCAATTCTGATTGGTTGTGGGTTAGGCACCCATATGAAGGCCATGTTATTATTCAATATTTCATGTCATGTTTATGGGTTGTCCACTAAGGGGGGTGTGGGTTTTTCTAGGTGGTTTTGCTTGTTGTTTTGGGATACCATTTGTGGTATTCTTTCCCACAAACTTCTATATATTAAAGCCTTGAGATGGTGGTTTATAGAGTTTGTTTTGCAAGTTGTCAGAGCGACAAAGTGTTATCAATTTTCAAAGAGGATTGTTGTATTGATTTGCTTCTTTGAGGATTAATACAAATAGTGTATCCCTTTGGGTGTGGATTTTTTTCCCGCAAGGGTTTCTCCACATATATCTTGTGTCACTTGTGTTTGAAAACTTGTGGTATTGCTAATTTTTCTTTCATTGTTGAATTGTTAATCACATAATCTCTTTATGGTAATCTTGAATATATAATTTCAGATTTGCAAACACATTATTAAGTTCTATTGCTATAAATTTCACCTAGAGTTTCCCAACAAAAAGCATAGAGGGATTTCTATCATTACAAACTTCTTGCATGCTAAACATATCCTCCAAAAACTTTGGAATATGATAGAACATGTGTAGGCATACTCCCCATTGAAACTATAGAGCCAAACTCACCTTTAGAAGAAAATACTAAACATAATTGTGTTGCCAGAGAAATCTCTCCACCTTGAAAATTGAACTGAAACATTTTGGATCACTTCTATCATAGTGAATAGGTGCATGCATGATATTATAAACAATCCTCAACTTCTTGTATCAATATAGATAGCAATATATATTTCTTCAACTCAAAATGATATGACAATACAATTACCAACACATAAAGGTATGTTAGTACAACTTTATTTACTTCATGCTGAACTTCAAAAAAGATAGTATCATCTCTGATCATATCTCCTTTGACATCAATGACAAGATTGTCTCAACAATCTCTCCCTTTTTCATTGATGACAAACAACAAAATATTGGCCACACACAAAGACAAATATGATATTGAGTTCCACTTATCCCCCTTAGAGAATATAACATTTTGAGTTCCACTTCTCCCCCTTTGACATCAATGACAAAGGCCAACACTCCCCCTTTGCATTTTTGGTACTCTACACATTCCATAAACTTATTTCTTGAATAGACTCCCCCTGACTCCATATAGCTTTTGCAAAAAACATTTTGCAAGACCATCAAGCCTTCTTGCAGCAGGGAGGCCAAGCTTCCCCTCAACTGGTACTTCCTCTTGATGTTAGAAACCAAGATCTGAAATGCAAACCAGAAAATAACCTTCCACAAAGAGAAAAACAAAAAAGCAGAGAGATTGCATGAAGATGTGCAAATTGATACATTTGAAGTACAATAATTACAAGAAATGAGGCTTGCTTATAAAGGCAAGCATGCACAACCATAATCTTATCTTGAGCAAAAAGACAACTCAACTAGATAAGGATAAGAATTAACCTAGGAAATAAAATATGCCTAAGTAAACTTATGCTAAAGTGTAATTAAATAATTAATTACACCAACACCCCCCATAAGTGCAACTTAGGGAGAAGCAAATTATTATGCAAATGATGTGAGATGGGTCCTGACAACAAAGGCTTGATCAGGTACCCATTTACAAATGCAAAGAGAGAGAAAACCCAGTGGGAAAAACACCCCTCAATGAGATGAACTGCTGCAAAGAATCACTGGAAGAACTCTGATGAAGCAACACTAGAACCCCAAATCCGACAAGCAAGGAAAGATACTTCTGTTTGCAAGAAACCATAAAGGAATCATAAATGCAACAACATACCTAATGCCAAGGAACAGTGGAAAACTTGCATTCTGGATCAACCCTAGAACCTGTAAGCAATAGTAGATGAAATGATGACAGAAACTGGAAATTGTGTATCTCGATGCCGATGACAAACTGAAACTACCCCATGAGACAAGTACTATCAAGATTCTGGAACATTAACCATAAAAACATGGCCCTCAAATTGAGAAGGATTTGAACCAATGCAGATCAATAACCATAAACTCCCAATGTGAAGTGTGAACCGATGCAAACCAAAGATGTGTCCAGCTAAGTAAGAAAGAGGCTAAGAGAAACAACATGAAACCAGAAAAACTCATGCGAGTTGTCACCAATATGAAAGTGTGATGCAATAACCCCCCGTTAATGGAACTTTATCACAGTTCATTATTACAATACCCAATGATTTCAGAAGGAGAGAAAACAAAAACATGCAGAAACTACAGAAACATAAGCGAAAATGCAAACCTAGTGCACAAAACAAAAAATGAATGCATGCATACAATAAGGTACACATCTTCTGAAAAGGACCTCAAATCTGCATATAGGCCAAAACCAGCTTTTCGATGCCGCTTGAATCACGAAAAACGGATAAGCGAGTCAAAAGATATGTCTCCCGGAGTGAAAAAAACAACATGCGACTTCTGAGGCTGAAAAAGGTATCAAAAAATTAGACCTGTACCATTGTGTAGAGCTTGGAACTAGTTTTCGACGATATCTTGTTTGCAAAAAAATGACGCCTTATGCAAAAGTTATGCCCGATTCTGTGAAAGTAGCTGAAAAAAGCACAATAAGGTCCTTTAGAGCCCTCAAGGGCTAAAAATATTCAGCCCCTAGTCGCATGCAGGACCAGGGGCTGGCACACAAGGAGCTGGGCCAAAGCCTGTGGTCACCAGTGTGACCACACAGGGGGCTGGCGAAGCAGCTGGGGCTTATCTCAAAGCTCCCGATTCTCCAAACGACCACGGGCTTCGGCGGATGAGGGGCTAGGGGCTTGTATTAAGCGCCCGGTCGTAATTGATGCTCAACCTATGGAATGGGCCCGCGAGGGCTGAAAACCAGATAGTGGCACTGTGGAGGAGGACCAACGGACCTTTGGCGACGTGGTGGTATAAGGCAGTGGCTGTCGGTTGCAGGAGGGCGGCGTTGGCCTTTTATATGGGCAACACAAATTCTTGCGTGATTTTTCTAATTTTTTTTTTTAAATTTCTGAGCCTCGAAGAATGTGCCTGGGGGCCGTACGACCCTCAGACAATTTTTTTTTGCCTCCTCGGTCGATTATGTCCAAACTAGACAAATTTTATATGAAAATAGGGGTTTTTGGGTGTTGCAAATCCAATAGTGAGGTCCGTTTTGGCCCAAAGTGCCCAGAAAATTAGGCAACCCCTAGATCTCTCAAAAAAATCACTGAGCTTGAAACCCTCGCAAATCTGGCAAACGGTGTCCAAAATCAGAAAAATAAAAGCCAATCCTGACTTTTTCCAGTGCTCTAAATCCAATGGAAAACCCTAATCTAATCCAAGATGCTGCATGAATATGCTCAAGGAATGAAACCCTCGAGGGACCCTAAACAAGTTCTGCAATGTATTCCTCCAAAAAAGTTGAGAAGGGGCTGCAAATCAAAGCTCTGATACCATGTTAGAAACCAAGATCTGAAATGCAAACCAGAAAATAACCTTCCATAAAGAGAAAAACAAAAAAGCAAAGAGATTGCATGAAGATGTGCAAATTGATATATTCAAAGTACAATAATTACAAGACATGAGGCTTGCTTATAAAGGCAAGCATGCACAACCATAATCTTATCTTGAGCAAACAGACAGCTCAACTAGATAAGGATAAGAATTAACCTAGGAGATAAAATATGCCTAAGTAAACTTATGCTAAAGTGTAATTAAATAATTAATTACACCAACACTTGATTCAAGAGGAGGGAGCAACAAATCCCAGCTTCTTCTAGAGAGACTCAAAAGTCTCCTTAGGAAGAAGTTTTGTGAAAATATCTGCTACTTGTTTCTTAATTCAACATACTCCAACTTCACTTCCTTTTTTGCAATCTTCTCCCTCAAAAATGATACTTGATTACAATATTATTTGTCCTTGAGTGCATTACCAGATTATTTGATATATTTATAGCATTGGTATTATCACAAATCATAGAGATAGGTTCATCAAATTCAATTTGCATTTCCTTCAAATCCTATTTCATCCATACTACCTAAGTGCAGCATGAAGCTACCACAATGTATTTTTCTTCTGTTGTAGATAAGGAAACTAAATATTGTTTCTTTCTCAACTATGATTCAAGATTATCACCAAGAAAAAATGCTCCACCACTGCTCTTTGGGTCATCTATACTTCCTGCCCAATCTACATTTGTATATGCAATTAGAGTGAATTTTTCACTCTTAGGATACCACAAACCAAAATTCATTATAGCCTTCAAGTATCTAAATATTATTTTCACAGCTTTGACATGAGTTTCCTTAGGTGCTACCTAGAATTTGGCTACAATTCTAACTGTCTGCATTATATCTAGTCTAGATGCAATCACATACAATAGACTACCAATCATGGATCTATATAGAGTTTGGTATGCTAGAGTAGATTCATCATCCTTACTCAACTTACATATGGTAATCATAGGTGTACCTACAACTTTGCATTCTTCCATCTTGAACTTACTCAACATTTCCTTTATATACTTGTTTTGAGAAATAAATATGCCTTTATCTAACTGAGCAATCTGTAAACCAAGGAAAAAAGATAATTCTCCAAGCATTGACATTTCAAATTCACTTTTCATTGCATTCTAGAACTCGTTGCACATGACATCAGTGCTTCTACCAAAGACAATGTCATCAACATAGACAACAATAATCAACAACTTGTCACCTTCTATTTTTATGTACAAATTGTTGTTCGCACTACCTCATTGGAACCCCTACTGCTATAGATACTTGTCCAACCTGGAATACCAAGTTCTAGGAGATTGTTTAATCCCATGCATAGCCTTCTTCAATTTGCATACAAAATTTGGATTATCTAAGCATTGAAATCCTTTCGGTTTCTCAATGCAAACTTCTTCCAATTGCCCATTTAGGAACGCATACTTTACATCCATTTGACACACCTTGAAATTATTGAATGTAGAAAGGGCCAAAAACATTCTGATTGCTTCCAGTATTGCTACCAAAAAATGTCTCTTCAAAGTCAATTCCTTCAACTTGAGCATACCCTTTACACACAAGTCTAGCTTTGTTCCATATTACTTCTCCATATTCATTCAATTTGTTTTTGAAAACCCATTTAGTACAAAGATGTTCTTACCTTTTGGTCTTGGAACTAGTTCCCAAGTTTCATTTTTCTTAATCTAAGTCAACTCTTCTTGCATGGCTTCTTTCCAACCTTTCTCTTTACTTGCTTTTGTATAAGATTTTGGTTCAATTTTTTACAACAATACAAAATGTACTTGTTCATTTTCTCTTCCAACTTTTCTTTGAGTTTGTAGCCCACTATTCTTGTCTCCTATAATCTGGTCTTCAGTATATTTTTTTTGTACATACCTTGCCAGAGTCTTTGTAGCAGTATTCTTAGAATCAACTTTCAAGTTTTCATCATTGTTGCAAATTGGATCTTCATCTTCTACTTTTAGAATGTTGGTAGATTGAATTGCCTCATCAAATCTCACATTTTCACTTTCCACAATCCTCTTCAACCTCTTATTATAGCACCTATGGGTAAGTGCACAAAGTTGAGTCCACGAAATGTGGAAGTTTTTTCCCTTAACCAAAAAATTGAAATCGGCATCGAGGAAACAAGATCCCGATTTAATAAATGGGATCCTGATTTTTAAAAATCGGGATCTCGTTACGGTTCAGGATCCCGAGCCTGAGACGAAACGGGATCCCACTTTTTAAAAATCGGGATCCCATTTCCCATTGGATTCTGAACCAATGGAAACAAAACGGGATCCTGATTTATAAGAAACGGGATCCCGATTTATAAAATACGGGATCCCGATTTATAAATAACGGGATCCTGAGTTCTATAAATAGGGATCCCATTTTATACTACTATTTATTTAAAAAAAATAGTTTTCACTGCTCTGCGGATGGGACCTCGAGTGTTGGCGACAACGACTCCACGACCAGCTATAGGTACCCCACCTAAACGCCATTTTTTTGCATTTTTTTATTTTGAATTGAAATTTTGAAAGAAATAAGTTAATTTAGCATGTTTTTTTAAATTTATTTCACGTTTTAATCATTTTTTTAATTGTTATAGTAGAATTCAATAATTGTAAAAATAGACAAAAACTTGCAATGAAACCTAAATGTTTTTTAATAAAAATGAAAAAAAACCTTGAATTGTGTTTTAGATATAAAATTTAACTTTTAAATCTTAAATTGTTCAATTAAACCCCAAAAAAATTGATTTTGAAAACCCTAATTGAAACAAAACAAAAAAAATTGTATTTCAAAACCCTAGAAATCGAAATGAAATAAAAACATCGCATTTACAAATCCAAATCGAGCTTTTTGAAAGCCTGAATTCAAATCAAACGAAAAAAAATGAATTTGAAAACCCTAGTTTGAATTGAAACAAAAAAAATTCATTAAAAACCCTAATTGTTTAAAACTGAAACCCTAAATTGAATTGGAACAAAAATTGTTAAAACCCTAAATTGGGTCGAAAAATCATTTTTGATTTTGAAAACTAGGTAATTTCGAGCTCAAAAAAATCATTCGCATTGCTTAAATGTTTTAAATTTTATTTGCTTTGTATGGAAAAAACGATATATATTAAACTTTAGTTTGAATTTTTAAATTATAATTAGATTAGAAATCAATATGTTAAAGAATGGTTAAAATTCATAAAGTTTATCTTGATGTTTGTTTGCAAATTTAGTTAACAAATTCGTAAATCTAAACACATTACAATCGATTCAATTGACACTAACTTGCAAGTCTAAATTATGCCAAGGGCCACCCAAACTTCACCCTAAGTTTGCTAAACCCTAGACCCTAAACTATAAAATATAAACCCATAACACTAAAGCATTTGAAATTTATGAACCCTAGACCCTAATCTTTCATTGGACATACCTAAAATTATGTAGGTTCAATGTCAAGAATGGTCTATTTGGTAGATTTATGAAAACTATTTTGAATATCTAGAATGCCATAAAAGTATAATTATAGCAATTCCAATTGGAAACACTTGGGTACATATATATCATATGAAATTTAAATCTAGGAAGGTGTCTATCATATAGGTGAGTTGATAATACATGGAAAGAGGTTTGTATGGGAATATATGTATTAAGAAAAACATACCACATGACCTCTATAGGATTTTTAAGATGTGATCCTAGATAATAATCCACCCATCCTCAATCATAATGGATTCTTTAGCAATTAAGAGAGATTCAATTTAACCATAAAATTACCTATATTTTGATACTATATAGATTTATGTGGAAGGATAGAAATGCATCAATAAGGAGACCAAGATGGAACCATTTAACACCTACAAGGTACACCTATTACATGGGAAAGGGAGGAAGTACATCATGATAGTTTGGAGGAACTACATGCTATTATTACAATTTAGAGATCTAGGAGGATGATTCATATAAAAGAAATATAATTAAATATTTATATTATTTAATATATTATATTTAATATAATATATTAAATAATATAAATATTTAATATCATAAAATATAATATAAGATTACAATTAAGGATAGGTAATGTTACAATTTACTTGGGGTTTTAATGATGATTAGGCTTAAGATTCAATTAGGTTTGTAGTAAATAGTTAGGTTATAATTATGAATATATAATAAATATTAATATAATTATAATACAAATATAAATTAATTTAAATATAATATAATATAGGAATACATTTAAGATTACCTAGTAAAGGTTATAATTTAATTAAGTTTCAATTAGGTTTGCAATTCAATTAGGATATGGTTAGGGGTGGGGATCATTTAGCATTCTATTATTGTTAGAGTATGGGTTACATTTAAGATTATTGTTATTTTTGTGATATGTATAGATTGATTCTTTTTTAGAATCATGTTAACTTTTTCTTATTAGAGGGGTAAACACTTTTGACCCAGAGCTAGATGGAACCAACGAGGCTATAGTATGACTAAATTTGGACCTCACTAGACATCTAGATCCCCTTAAGCCATCCTATCACCTTAAATCATAAATCGATTTATTAAGGGTTCCCAATATGACAAATTTCTTAAGGGGATCAAAGAAGTTCTTAAAATTTGGTGAAGTTGCCCAAGGCAACCAAATTTAACAATAGTAAGATCGTGCAAGATTATAATATGAATGAGATTTCATGATCTAGGTTCGTCAATTGAAACAAGAGTAGATCTCAATCAACTATTCCACAAGAAAATGTTCTTCACTAACTTGCAAGTTCATTAAATATTTCAAGGGGCACTAAAACTTTACCCTAAGTTTTGTAAACCCTAAACTCTGAACTCTAAAATCTGAACCCTAAACACTAAACCATTCATTTTGTCCTACCCAACACCATAAAGTGAAATTTGGTTGTCTTAGAAAAATCCGCCATACTTCATTCCCTTATGCCATGTAATTTTGTCCTAGGATCTTACTACATGTACATCCCCTTAAGTTGTCATATTACCCTAAACCCTGAACTCTAAAGTCTAAACCCTAAACCCTAAAGCCATCATTTTTTCTTAGGCTCTTAATGAAATTTGGTTGCCTTAAGCAACACCACCAAATTTCATTCCCTTATGCCATGTAATTTTTTCCTAAGATCTTACTACATATATCCCCTTAAGTTATCCTAAATCCCTAAAACCTAAACTCTAAAGTCTAAACCGTAAACCCTAAAGCCATCATTTTTTCTTAGGCTCTTAATGAAATTTGGTTGCCTTAGGCAACTCCACCAAATTTCATTCCCTTATGCCATGTAATTTTTTCCTAGGATCTTACTACATGTAGATCCCCTTAAGCTATCCTATTATCCTAAACCC